>JAAGEH010000006.1:27170009-27202224 GCA_011751065.1 Lasiurus cinereus | reverse complement strand
TTCTCTTCTCTTCTCTTCTCTTCTCTTCTCTTCTCTTCTCTTCTCTTCTCTTCTCTCCTCTCCTCTCCTCTCCTCTCCTCTCCTCTCCTCCCCTTCCCTCCCTTCCCCTCTCCTCCCCTCCCCTCCCCTTCCTTCCCCTCCTCTTCTCTCCCCTCCCTATTCCCTTCCATCAACTCCCTTCCCCTACCCACTCCCTTCTCTCCCCTCTCCTCCCCTTTTTCTCCCCTTCCCTTCCTTTTCCCTCCCCTCCCCTCTCTCTCCCCTTCCTTCCTTTTTCCCTCCCCTCCCCTCTTCCTCCCCTCTACTTCCCCATCTTTCCTTCCCTCTCCCCTCCCTCTCCCTCCCCTCCCCTTCATAACATTCTTTAAAGAGTCTCAGCTTGCCTAAAGTTACCTGGTTAGTAGAATATCAGCTCCATTCACAGTGTATATTTCAAAATATATTAGCTCATTGTCTCCACTTCTTAGTAATCTTGAATGTCTTCACAAACATGAGAAACTGTGATACATTTTTCTTTGAAAAATTTTATGAATTAAAATATTTATTTTCCTTTTGGTCTTTAAGTGTAAGAGCTAGGCAATGGACTAAATTATATTCTTTTTTTTCCTTTAATAGTAAATTTTTGAAATGTAGTTTCAATCACATATACAACTAGATTTGACAACCAGGGAACATTCTAGGTTAGGAAAAGTTGGCATGTTTCTTCTTTGAATCTGAATTTCTTCTTAGATGATGGTCATTTTGAAAAAACTGTCTTTTAGGAGAACGTTTTGTGCATTATTTTAGAATGTAAGTGATTATTCTTTTTAAAGCTGGACTTCATATGAATTATAGTGCCTAGAATAGTCTTGTTATTTCATTTTCACTTGCCTAATAGTAACAATTTACTCTAATTGAATCTTTTAATCGAGAAATACCAGGGCACTTTACAAGCATTAATTAATGCTCCCAACTCCCCAGTGCGGTAGGTAAGTGTTAGCCTTGTTCTATAAATGGGTATCTGAAAGAACAGAGTTAAGTGACTTGGCCAGGGCCACCCAGGAAGCCAATGGGTGAAAGGCCGATGCCGGGCCTGATGATCATCCTCTTGATTCTCAAGCTGCAGGCGGACTTGCATTTTGATTTATGCGGTATAAGAGAAAAAGAGAAATAGTGGAGATCCTTTCATCTTCACTTTTCTGTTTCATAGATGAGGGAACTCAGTCACAGAGCAGTGATGTGACTTCACTACCTAAGATAAATTTGTCTATTCACCCATTCCATTCATTCAACAAATATTCATTTGAGCACCTGTCACATGACAAGCATGCTTAAATTCTGGGAACACACTGACTGAAACAAAGGACCTGTTTCTGAGGAGGTTATAAGACAAGAAAAGAAGACTAGCAATAAATGTTATTCTATATCAGGTTGTAATCAGTGTTTTGAAGAATAAAAAAAAAAGAACCCCAAAAAAGGAGAGGAAGCATCTGCTGGAGAGTAGGTGTTGCTACTTTATAAATAGTGTGCCGTAAAAATTTCATTGATAGTAAAACATTGAAGTAGAGAATTGCGAGGCAAGACATGCAGGTACCTGGAGGAACAGTTTTCTAACTAGAGAGAACAGTATATGCAAAAGCCCTGAGAAAAAAGACAGTATCTGGCTTATATGAGGAATAGAAAGGAGGCCTTTACCCAAGAGAAGTAAGCAAGGCAAAGAATCTTAGGCAGTGAGATCAAAGTACAAAAGGGGAAAATATCTTAGAGAGCCTGGTCAGTCATTGTAAGGAGTTCAGTTTTTACCCTGATTGACATGTGAAGCCATGAGGTAATTTGGGAAGAGGAGTAATGTAATCTGACTAAGAGTTTTGAAGGATTACTCCGTTGTTATATGGAAAGAAGTCAGGGATGCAGGGAGGAAGTGTGCAAATAGGAAAGCCAATTAAATGGACAAGAGATTGTGCCAAAATTGAATATTTACCAAGATAAATGGCATGGAATATGAAAAGCTGTCATGGACTGAACAGCCCCGGCATTAAAATCCATTAACTTAAAGGCACAAGGTGTTTTCCTTATTATGCTGGGTGTTTAATAGTCTTCAGAAGATTGAAAATATGCCTCTGGGTGAGTAACAGCAAGTATAAATAAGTTTTCCCTAATGTATACTCTTTAAGATACAGATGTCTAAAAATGGCCAAGGGGTGAGCTGCACCTTAGATGTGGATGTACAGATTATTCAGGCAAGACGCATTTCAAGATACTGATTCTGTAGATCAAAAAGAGAAAAGAAGGAAGGGAGTTGGTTAGGGGCTGAGCATCTCCACTGGAGGCTGGAGGATAGTGCTGGAGATAAGCTTGTGAACGCTAGGCAGTGGACTCAGGTTCAAATTCCAGCTCTGTCTTAGAAGCTGAATGGCTTTGGGGGCAAATTAACCTCTCAGAGCCTCAGTTTCCCCATCTGTGAAACGGGGTTAGTAAAACTGGCTCTTTGTTTAGGTCAGGTAATTCATAAGCTCAGATCCTTAAGGCAAAAGACCTACTATTTCTCAGTAGTAGTCAGACTCATTAAAGATGCATTTTTATTATTCTTAGGTTTATTAAGCAAGCTTTCCCATGGAAATGCTTATAAAACAAGTCACTTTTATACTTCAGCCTTCATTGGTAACTACTTAAGAGCTTCAAGAAAGTTTAGCAAGAAAATCACAGGCCTCAGTAATTCTGTTGGTTCTTTGTCATCTGGTATTTTTAAGTACACATTACATTACAGAGTCTAAGATTCTTAAATAGTGAGTCATCAGCACTTAGCAAGACAGTTCTTTGTGAATGAGTCTATCAATTAGGATATTTCAGCTGCATGTAACAGAAAAATATGCCCAACAGGGTCTTAAGTGATAAGGCCATGTAGTTACTTTTTATGTGAAGGAGCCTGGTAGAGGTTGGTAGAACAGGAATGGTGTAATGCTTCAAAGATCAGAGTCCTGTGATTTCTGTATCTTAGAATGTTTCATTCTTATCATTCTGTTTATCTCATAGTCTCAAGACAATTGCTCATCTCAACCATTCTAGTTTAGGACATTACTTCCCCACTGCAGTTACATTCTAAAAAGCAGTGGCCAAGAAAAAACATGTTGTCCTAATCAGGCCTGCTCTTTTTATGTTAGAAAGGAGGCCCCCAATAGACATCTCCTCATCTCTCATTCATCAGTGTATGTCCACATGATACTTCTAGACCCTTTTGTATCCTTGAAGGGAAAGGATTATCATGCCTACTTAGAGCAATCATGAGTCTTCCATACAGATGGGAGGAGCCTGCATTGCCTCAGATCAAGATCTCTGCCTTCTCCTGAACACAAAATTAAGATCCTTGGAACAGGTATAAATGATACTTGTGTTCATGTTGGGGCAGGGGGCAGGATTACAGTTGGGCAGGGGAGTGTCTGAATCAGTCCTTTAGATAGGATAGTGCTGATGTTTTTGGAGGTGACAAGCAAGCTGTGGCCAATATCTTCCCAAGGAAGAGGAACCCAACCTAGTTGGAAGAACAGGGATATATCCATGGTGGCTGGATATAGTGAGAAATGAAGCTGACAAGTAGGCAGGATCAGCTTAAGAGTTTAGATCTTACTCTAAGTAAAATGAGAAGCCATTGGAGAGTTTTAAATATAGGAATGAGAAGACTACATCTGGCTGCTGAGTGGTTAATGAATGGAAATGGCAAGAGGAGAAACAGGGAGATGGATAAGGAGGTTATTTCAGCTACCAAGGCAGTCTGTGGTGGAGGTGTGGGCTGCGATGGATGATATGGTAGCCAGTCATCACTTTTCACCCCAAACTTTCTCTCCTCCTAGTGTTTCCACCCTTGTTTAACCAATTCCCACATTTTACCAGGGTTAGTCAATGTGATGAACAGAATAGAGCAGACGTAATATTCAGTTGCTTCTGAGATTAGGCTCATAAAAGACTTTTGCTTCCATCCGGTCACTCTCTTTCATGGGTCTTTTATGCTGGGAGAGCAGGCTACTGATGTAAAAAGTATTTTTCTCTCTTTTCCAAGTCCAGCGTAGCTAGAGAGTGGGTCCAGTTCCTGAGAAGAGGAGCTGGGGATTGAGAAATAAAAGAAAGAGACAAGACACAAAATGGAAGGGAAAAGCTGGGACTGGGTGGACCACTGCCTTCTTCTGATGGAGAGACAGTGACCCAGAGCCCATGCAGCGTGTTTATTTTATACCCCCAAATACCAGGGGGGGGGGGTTCACCAAAACTTAAAATAAAAGGAGCTTAGGTGGGCCCCAGTCATATCCATTCCCTCAATCCCAGTGCTAGACTGGATTTACATATCAAAGCCTACTCCCGGACTCCTGGACAAAGATAAGAGTCAATGCTGATAACACTCTTGCCTTTTTGGCAAAGCATGTTCCCAGGGCGTGGCTTTGCCTGTGACCTTGGGTTTAGCTGACAATTTAAAGAAATGCCCATGTACCTTTCCAGGTGCTCTCTACAAGCTACCATGTTATGAGCTACCCTGAGAAGAAGCCAATGTAGCAAGGAACTAAAACCTCCAGCCAGGTCCCAGCAAGGAACTGAACCATGCTAACAACTCTGTGGGTGACCTCAGCTGAGCATCCTTACCCAGGTGAGGGGATTGAAGCCATGGTTGACAGTTTGCTGCCTCATGAGAGAACCTGAGCTGGAATGACCTAGCTAAGTCCCTTCCAGATTCCTGACCCTCAAAACTGTGTGAAATAATACATCCTTGTTGTTTTAGAGCTCTCTGTGCTAGTATGATTTATTATACTACAATAGATGGCTAATATACGTGGCAGCAGAGCGGATGGAGAGAATTCGATTTTTAGAAAAAATGATGCCTATGGATTCAACAAGAATTCCCAATAGATGTTGTGTAAGGACTTATAGAAAAGAGTCTTATCAAAGTTAACTTTCAGAGTTTTTACTTGAGAAATTGGGAGGGTTTTAGTGTCTTTTACTGAGATGCGGAAATTTTGATAGAAGACCAGGTTTGGGTAACATAGTCAAGAATTACTTTTCGGGTCATGTGAGAGATGAGGGACCAGTTATTTCTCAGGTGGGCAATTGACTATGAATCTGGAGTTCTAGGGAGAACTTGGGAATGGAAAAACAGATTTCAGAATCTTTAGAATAGATTTTCCATAGATTTAAAGATTGGATCTGGATGAGAGAACCTCCAGTGAGCATGTAGAAAAGGGAAGGGGTCAGGGCATGGCCCTAGGTCCCTTGGCATTTCTGCTCCTATTGTGAATATCGGCCAGGGAATGAGAAATTAATATTTACATTAAAACACAGATCACTTTACAAATTAAAACTCAATATGGGAATACATATAAGTGTTAAGTTGTCCATGCTGGGCCTATTCAATATTGGGCATTTCTACTAGAGAAACCTTTTAAACCTCTTTATGATGTGGCATTTGTGCACTGTGGGTGTTTGTAAAGATTGCTAAGGGACCTTAACTCTTGAACTTCCTGACACTCAGTGAATTTTCATTTGAATCCTTCCTATTGTATGACCATAAACTTACAAGTTAAACATGTACAGCTTTTGCACAGTGGCTTCCAATGTGTTGAATTTCCAAAGAAACATGTACCATGGTATTGGATATTTATGAGCGTAGAGAAATCTAAGGCAATGCATTTCCATTTCATATTCTATAGCAAATTACAGCTCGGTATGGGCCTTTAAAAAATAGATTTGCTTTACTTCAAACAACTTGCCGACCCTATGTTTTTCTGAGAATGTTGGTACAGATACTCCTGAGGGCTCTTTTGTAAACACTGTGGTGTCCTGGAACCTGGTCACCCCCACCTCCACCCCCCCCCCATCCCAGACTCCTTGGAAATAGGAAGAATAGGTTATCTTTTGCTTTGAGAGTTTACTTAGGGAAAACTAAGAGCAATTTTCCATTTGAGGTCAATTTCCATAACATTAAAAGCTTTTAGTCTTAGAGATACAAAAATAATACAGTATGTTTTCAGTGGTCGGGAGAATACATATCTAGCATACTCTGCAAAAAAAACTACATTGTGACAATTAATGCAATTTCTTGTATTGGTAGGAAAATGGGACTGAAACCTACCAGAATTTCCTGAAAGTTGAGTGTGAATACAGTCTTCTCCCTTTGCTCACTGGACTTTTCTTTTTCCTATCTCAAGGAAGACTGGGTCCCTAGAGCATAAAAACTTTTGATTCGGCTTTACACTTAAAATATGTAAGAATACCCCCACTATCATGCCTGTACTTCAATCATGATATGTTACCAGCAGGTGGCAACAGCGAGTGCAACAGAATGAAAAACCCCAGGTCAGGATCTCTGCAGATAACTCCGAAGGGTGGTGTGCCAGTGTGTGCAGAAGGGAAAGGATTGCTATTTATTTAAATAGAAATGTGCTTCCTCACTCTATCCCACCTCTTCAAAAGCCCGTTCTTTTTCTTCCACTGACATTGATTTGGATCAGGTCAGTACCCTATTAACCAGAGGGAGGTCCTTTTAACAGCCTGTAGATCTTTTCCTCTACATCAAGGGGAGGGTGGTTTGCCAGTGTTTGTTAAATAGTTCTCATTTTCTGACTTGCCTGCCCCTATGGGCCTCTTAAAACAACGCTGACAGCAAGTGGCAAAGAACAATTTATTACTGAGAAGACTGAGCAAGAACTGACTAATTTGACCCTGTGAGTGGGCATCAAAAAGGCAGAAAGGGATGACTGGGTTATTTGCCAAACACAAGAGCACCAGAGCCCATTGGTTATAAAGGCTGGCAGCAGCTGCGGTCAGTCTCCTGACGCCGGCTCCAACTGGTTGATTCCTTTGCGGCTGCCATCACAGAGAGAGGGAACTAATGTTCGCCTGTGGTGGGTTCTCTGTGATTTCAGAACTAGTGTTGTGACAGGCACAGTATGGCAGCGCAGACATGCTTGGGCTCGGGCATGCCCAGTAGAGGTCTCAAGCTGTCTTTCAGGCCCAAGGAGCAAAGTCACCTGGGAGTGAGTGTTTTTCCAGGGAACATTTGCTCTCTAGGGATACAGACCTTTGGAAGGACATTGTTTGCAGACCTGGGTAAGATAAAGCATACATGAGTGAGGTCTCCTCTCCCATGTGTGGGTCTCCTCTGAGCTCAAAATCACCTTATAAGATAGTTAGACCTCAAAAGATAGTTAGATCTGAGCGATAACAATTTGTCAAGGGAAATAGATACACAAAAATTCCAGGACACAATAGCAGCCACAGTCTTAGTGGGGCAATTCTAAAAAGGATCCCTTCATTTTAGTCTGAAAGCAAGTGTGTCTTCAGAAACCTCTTGCCTCCCATCTCACTCAGAATCTGAACTGTTAGCAGCTTCCTGAGATGCAATTCTTGACACTCATGGGACCTCTTCATAGCTAAGAACAAAGACATCATGTTTTTCAAAGGAGGGGAAATCGTATTTACTTCACCACCTAAAATAGTTCATTGTAGGATCTTAGGCAATAGCTTTGTTCTTGCTTACCATTGACATTTTAACTTTTTGGCAAGTTATAAAATGTTTGCATTTCTATTTACTGATCTGTCAGGGTAAGCATCCTGCCTTAGAGATTCAGAGACTCCAAATAATAATAATAATAATAATAATAATAATAATAATAACTAATTATGACTATTACTTAGTTACATTCTAATTATTAGACCATGTGGTTCTCATGTATAAACCTCACATTACCAGCAATACATGTCTGGCTCTTTCTCTATATTCCAAAGCACTTACCTATTAATTAATTAATTACCATTTATTGACATAAGATCTATAAGTACAAGAATTGTTGGATTCTTTTCTCAGTAGATTTATCCCAAATACTTTTAAAGTGTTTGACATACAAAAGCATTCAAATAAATGTTTAGTAATTGAATGACAACAAAACACTCCTACAGGTAGGTACATACACATACACATACACATCACATATACTCTCAAACACACTCATATAAACTATTTTTATTATAAATTATTCTTATCTCTTATTCAACTAGACATAGCAGAATATTTATCGGGAATAGCTTAATAGCCTGCTTCCAATTACTTTATATACTGAAAATATTTCTCTTCAAATATTCCTAGATTTTGATCTTTCAGAGTCATATGACCATCTCATAATTATTTCATATTAGAAAGATAATACTCTCTAAAATATATGAATAATGAAATATTATTTTATAAAATAGAAGTATTTTCTTTTATAAAAATAGTTCAGAAAAAACGTTATCCAACTCATCTAAATGCACATTTCAGTAGTTCTTCTTGTACTACCTTCATAGTGGGAATGCAAAATAAGTTACTAACCAACCTCATTAAGATCTAAAATGAATCCCTTTATGTGTGTGCACACAAGTGTGTATATATGTGAGAGTTTGTGAGAGATGTGTGAGAGTGTGGGTTGGTGAGCATATGTTTGTGTGAGCATATGTATGAGCATATATGTGTATGAGAGTGTGTGGTGAAGTCTACATGCTGTTTGTCTGTTTCAGGTCATAGTCTAGATATTCTATTGACATAACTGGCCCTTAAAATATCCCAGAGCCTAATCATTACTTCTACTGTTCTAAGGAGGATAATCCTAAAGTACACATTGACCAAGAACCTATCCAAATATGCAAATTTTACCAAGAATCAAATCCAAGTCTTCAACATACCTGAAAGATTTTGATTTTTCAGTCATATGACCAATACATCTCCACCAGAGAATGGCATTATTATAAGTAATGATGATTTTAGTCTTAATTGTAATGATGTAACTTTTTCAAATTGATCAAAAGCAGGGGGATGTGGGTGGAGTTTGCTGACTTGAAAATGTCTTAGATCCTAGACATTTGTGTGACCTCCAGATTCTGGATTGCTTTGAGGAATAGTGGAACACATAGCAATGATTAGTAAAATTATAATTTTTTTCTCAGATTCAGACAACAGAATCATCAGAAGAAGATTAAATATTAGAATAGAATGGGAAGTTAAAAAGAATCATGAAGGAAAATCACCTTCAATATAAAACTGAACATGGTGACATCTAATATCAAGGAGGATTTTTGCACTGTGTAGAATTGGTTTGCCACTACAATGATAATTTTGAAAACCAAATCTTCTGCTCTACCACTATCATAGTTTTTGTCCACTAGCAAATGAAGAGAGTTCCTGGGCTTTGGGGATCATGTAAGCTATTTTATAGAAATAACTAGAGGCCCGGTGCATGAAATTTATGTACAAGGGAGGGGGGTTCCTCAGCCAGGCCTGCACCCTCTCCAATCTGGGACCCCTCAGGTGATGTCTGATTGACTCTCACAATCTAGCATTGCTGGCTCCTAACTGCTCGCCTGCCTGCCTACGTGATTGCCCCTAAGCTCTCTGCCTGCCTAATTGTCCCGAACCACCTCTACCTGCCTGATCACCCCTAACCACCTCTGCCTGCCTGCCTGATTGTCCCTAACTGCTCCCCTGCTGGCCTGACCACCCCTAACCACCTCTGCCTTGCCCCACACCCAGGACCCAGGATTCCCTCCTCCAGTTGGACATAGGCACCTGGGATCCTGATTCCCTCCCTCTGGCTGGCCGCAGGCACCCAGGACCTGGGCCAGTTTTGCCCAGGATAGCCACAGCTGCAGGGGGCTGTGGGAAGGCAGCTTGTCTCTCTCCCAGGCCACAGGAACAGGCACAACTGCTGGTACCTGGGACCATGAGGCAGGCGGTTTGTCCCTGTCCTGGGCTGCAGCCTGCCTGGTCCCCATTCCTCGCTTGGGAGTTCATTTGTGGCTAGCTGGTCCCTGTGCCTTTCTTCCCAGTGTTGAGTGTCTGAGCCATTAAAACATGATGGTGTGATGAGCATTTGCATATTAGTTCTTTAGCATATGGGATCGGTGGGGCAGAGGAAATGGGTTTGCTAACAAATGGTTATTCACAACTGTCATTGAGTTCCTAATAAAGATATCTAAACATTTTGGTTTCTTTGATGAGCTCATACTTTTGCTCCTTGCCACTTACCAACATATCTCTAGAATTGGGGAATAAAAGACTTTGGTTCAAAGTGTATAAAATGTTTTGTGAACCTCAGAAGGAAAATCAATGCAGTAGAATATCATTACAAAGTGATTTATTAGGAATATTTAACCAGAGTAAACAAATATTGTACCTGGATAAAATTTTAACTAGTAAAGTCTTAATTGAAGGCCTAATAGTACCTGTCACAATTTGGATTCAAATTGTATATTAAGTATATAGCAGCCTATGATATTATGCAAAATTTTTTTTTTGCATATTCACCAACTTCTTCCATATTTGCCAAACTGAAGTTCAAGAAATTAGTGCACATTAAAGTTATAAAATGTGGAACACTATTACATAGACTAACTTCTCTTTTGTTTTCCACTTCTTTTTTAAAAAACATATTTTTATTGATATCAGAGAGGAAAAATGAGGAAGAGCTAAAAACATCAATGATGAGAGAAAATCATTGATTAGCTGCCTCCTGCACTCCCCACACTGGGGATCAAGCCTGCAACCCAGGCATGTGCCATGACCTGGAATGGAACAGTGATCTCTTGGTTCATAGGTCTATGCTCAACCACTGAGCCACACTATCTGATCTGTTTTCCATTTTATAATGACTGATGATTAGACCAAAGGTATTTGTTAAATAGAACAAATTTGCTAGGAGTCTCTATGTATCATATAATTTTCAAATGACATTTATGATCCTTTTTTCACTTGCAAATAAAATATGCTGTTATGGAAAACATGTCAATTTTTTAAAGGCATAGAAAAGAAAGACACTGACCTAGGAATTAGCACTGTTAATATTTTAGGACTTCTTTCCTGTCTTTTTCTCCCACTACATTTTACATAATCTATATCATTTTGTGTTTTTTTTTTACTTCATACTATTGTTTTGCATATTATGAGTTCTTCCTAACAATATTTTGTAATGCCCTGTGAGAATGGGAAAATAAATACCATCAATAACCAAACCTTTCTATATTTTAACAATACTGTTTAGAAAAACGTAATTTAGATCAGTGATTTTCAACCATTGTGCCCAAGACTTTTTAAAATATTCAATACCTAACTATTTAGTCAGGGGAACTGATCTTTTTTCTCTTAGATTGTCAAATTAAAAAAAAAAATTATAATCATCAACACAACAATAGCTATTTGGTATTAATGAATAAATATTAAACCTTTTTTTTTTTAGATTGGCAAAAATATAATTTTTGGTGTGCTGCAGAATTTTAGTAATTAGTTAATGTATACCATGAGATGAAAAAGATCGAAAATTGCTGCTTTGGATGATGAAAAAACAATGAAAACTAAAAAGCAAAGCTTCATTTATTTGGGGTCACTACTAATGTTTCCTGGCTTCTTAGTATTCCTGCACTCATGTGACAGTGTTTAAAACGATTATTCCTTTTCTCTCATCATTGATATTTCTATCTCTATCTCTCTATCCCTCCTTTTCTCCCTGAAATCAATAAAAATATATTTAAAAAATAAAAATAAACAAAACTATCATTCCAATTTTAGGAGTAAATTTTTGAAAGTTGGATTTCAGGAGAACCAAGATGGCGGCATAAGGTATACACCTATACGTGCTGTCTCTTGCAACCACACCAAAAATACAACTAAAAGACAAAACAACTATCCCCCAGAACCATGGAAAAGCTGGCAGAGTGGAAGTTCTACATCTAGAAGGAAAGAAAAAAGTGCATTCAGACCTGGTAAGATATGCAGAGGCTCAGAAAGGCAGAGGTACAATGAATTGGGCTGGTGTGTGCTGATGTTTTTCAAATGGGAAGGAGTTACAAGTTCTTGACTCTCTGAATTCAGTTTCTGGTGAGATTCTGGGGACCCAGACTCATACAAGGAGAAACTGGACTGTCTGCCATCTGGTCAGAAAGAGAGGGTGGCTCTCTGGCAGAGGTGTGCAATGGAATCATTGTTTACTGCACTGGGGTGCGAGACACGAGACACGGGACACTGAACAGAATGCAGCAGAGAGGACTGACTGGCAGCCATTGCTGTTTGTTTGCCATGCCCTAACCTAGAGACTCCTTGAGACAAGCCCCGCCCAATTTACAAACCCACCCAGCTGTGTGGCGGCTTTTGCATATGAATGCTTGCCCTCTGGCAGCTTAACCTAACAAATTGCAACTGGGTCAGACAACTCCAAAACTTCCAAACTCCAAGCAAAGAGGAGAAATTGGCAAATCTCCCTGTAGCTCCTGCTGGGTGGCCTCAGACACTAGCTGACTTGCACCTCCTTGGAGATCCAGGAACCAGTTTACCTAGAGGTCAGTGTGAGAGGACACCAGATTTCAACTCCTCACATCAGAGACATACTCAAGAGGCAGACTCGGTGAGCACCAAAACTCCACTGAAGCAAGTCCTGCCCCATAGGGGTGTCACCAGCACAGCAGTTCTTCCATTAATAGACACAGCTAATCCTCAGTCAATTGGCCCGGAGGTCAATTCCTCCCAGTGTACCAATAGCAAACAAGGCTTAACTACAAGACTGTGAACCCAGCTCACAAAGGGGTGCACCAAGAGTGTCCACCTCAGGTGATTGGGGAGGCAGAGCTACTGGGCCCTAAAGGACAACTAGCACACAAAGCCACTCCATCAACACAGGGAAGCAGCCAAAATGCAGAGACCAAGAAACATTTCACAAATGAAAGAAATGAAGGAAAGCAAATGACTGGACATAGAGTTCAAAACCACATTTAAAGGTTACTCAAAAATCTTCTACAAACAGCTGAGAAACTTAGTGAGACCTTCAAGGATTTTAATGAGAATGCCAAAAAATAAAAATAAAAAAAAATGGAAAAGAACCAGTCAGAAATTAAGCATGCACTGTCTGAAATAAAGAATAATATATAGAAATCCAGCAGCATAAGAGAGGACCCCAAGAATCAAATCAGAGATCTGAAATATGAGGAAGCAAAAACACCCTAACAGAAAAACAAAAAGAAAAAAGAGTCCAAAAATGTAAAGATAGTGTAAGGAGCCTCTGGGACAACTTCAAGCATACCAACATCAGAATTATGGGGGTGCCAGAAGAAGAGAGAGAGTAAGATACTGAAAACTTATTTGAAGAAATAATGACTGAAAACTTTTTCTACCTGGTGAAAGAAATGGACTTACAAGTCCAGGAAGCACAAAGAGCCCTCCCCCCCCCCAAAAAAAAAAGGAATCCAAAAAGGACCACACCAAGACACATCATAATTAAAATGCCAAGGGCAAAAGACAAAGAGAATCTTAAAAGCAGCAAGAGAAAAACAGTTGGTTACCTACAAGGGAGTACCCATACAACTGTCAGCTGATTTCTCAACAGAAACTATGCAGACCAGAAGGAAGTGGCAGGAAATATTCAAAGTGATGAATAGCAAGAACCTATAACCAAGAGTGCTCTACCCAGCAAAGCTATCATTCATAATTGAAGGTCAGATAAAGAGCTTCACAGACAAGAAAAAGCTAAAGGAATTCATCACCAAGAAACCAGGATTATATGAAATGCTGAAGGGTTTTCTTTAAGAAGAGGAAGAAGAAGAGAAAGGTAAAGATAAAAATTATGAACAATAAAGTGATAACAAATACATACCTATCAACAAGTGAGTATAAAAATCAAGTGAATAAAACATCTGATGAACAGAATAAACTGGTGAATATAATAGAATTAGGGGCATAGAAAGGGAATGGACTAACAATTCTCAGGGGAAAGGGGGAGTGAAGGGTGCAGGAAGAGACTGGACAAAAATCTTATGTCTATGGATGAGGACAGTGGAGAGAGGTAAGGGCATGTGGTGGGGGTGGAGAATCATGTGGAGGGGTGCTATGGGGGAAAAAAGAGGAACATCTGTAATAAACTGAACAATAAAGATTTGTTAAAAAAAAAAGAAATTTGGATTTCAGATCAGGAGGCTTATTGGGAAATAAAACCATTAAGAAATCCATGGATATCCTGGAAGATAGTTAGGTATTTTACATTTCCTAGAGTCATGTTAGGCCTGAAGGAAGGCTGACACTGGTCAGCTTCTATTTTCTGTACTATGATGTTAAATAAAATAAAAAGTATTCCCATTATCCAGGACACATACATGCACCACAATTTATGGCTTAGTAACATTTAGATAGAAAAGATGCTATTTTTTTTCTGAATATCTTTGTGTTTTCTCTATGATAATGATCTGTAGTTTCTTTTGGCTTTACTTTTCTTTGTGGGGGTGGGAGAACTATTAATACAGTTTTTTAGTCTGTTGAAACTTTTAAAAACCTTTGAGCAAAAATACCTTCACCTTTCAAAATACACATGAGCTCTTGCTTCTAAATTTTAGGGTTCATGTGAACATTTCAAATATGGGAGATACTTGAGACATCTCTATCCTGCCCAAAGCAATTTTTATTTTCCAAAGAGTAACAACTCAATTATTGTACCCCAGTAATTATAAGAGCACCTCCTGTTCTTCTCAAGAGTCTCTGGTTTAAATGATGAATTATACTGAGTGGCCAGATTATTATCATCTCTGAATGCATAATAATCTGGCCACTCAGTGTGTGTATGTATGTATGTATGTGTGTGTGTGTATGTGTGTATATATTTGTGTGTGTGTGTGTGTGTGTGTGTGTGTGTGTATATATATATATATATATATATATGGCCCAGTGCATGAATTCATGCATGGGTGGGGTCCAGACATGCTGGCCAGGGGGTAAAGGACATGGGCAGTTGGCCAGCTTGCCTGCTGATTGAACTCCTGGTCAAGGGGACAATTTGCATATTAGTCTTTTATCATATAGGACTAGAGGTCCGATGCACAAAATCTGTGCACTGGGGTGGGAAGGTTCATCAGCCCAGCCTTCCCCATCTCACATACTGGGATCCCTCAGGGGAAGTCCTACTGAGGCAACCAGGTTGATTAGGGGAAGGCACCAGACTCATCACCCCACTGCTGCAGCCACTGCCAGTCACCACAGCCACCAAAATGTTTTCATCAATATGGACTCCATCCCTTCACTATGAAAAAATGACAAATTTCTTTAGGCATTTTCAAGACGTGTCTGTCATAGGATATGACATTTCTTTCTTTATGTTTTCATTTTTATCCTCACCTGAGGATGTTTCCATTGACTTTTAGAGAATGTGGAAGGGAAAGGGAAAGACAGAGAGAAATATAAAAGTGAGAGGAACACTGATTGGCTGCCTCCCGTATGAGCCCTGACCTGGGGCCCAGCCAGAGAGTAGCCTGTAACCTAGGTACATGTTTTGATCAGAATTGAACCAGACCCTGTGATCGGCAAGCCTAGGCATTATCCACTGAGCCAAATTGGCTAGGGCAGGATATGATATTTCTTAGTCCTCCAGCAGTGGACCTTCCTTTTTTTCTCCAGAAGTGTGGTGGAAAAACCCTAGCTCACCTTTTTAGATTCTTATTACCCAAGTTACTAAGACTATTACCAGTGGCAAACAGGGATCTTAGCCAATGAGCGGTCAGAAAAGGTATTTTCTCTGTAGTTCACACCGATGGCCTCCAGCCCTGCCAAGGCCTAAAGCCTCTGGGCCTGGGCAGGGGCCCCCCAGCTTCCTCTCATCACCTGGCTGTGCCCCTGCCCAGGACCCAACCCTGTGGCCTGGGCTTGGGGCCTGGCAGGGAACCCCCAGCTCCTTCCAATCGACAGCTCTACCCCTGCCAGGCCTATAGCCTTGGGGCCTGGGAAGGGTCCTCTCCTCCCCACTCTGGCTCTCTCCAATCTCTGGCTCTGCTCCTGCCCAAGCCCCAAGCCTCTGGTTAGGGTTTGGGGTCTGGACAGAGAACCCCCATATCCTTCCATCACCCTGCTCCGCACCTACCCAGGAGGCCCCTGGCTCAGGCCCTTCCCAGGTTGCTCAGGACCCACAGGGGCCTACCTCAGAGTGACCTGGGTGCTGAGAAAGTTCCTGGGACCCAGTCTGCTGGGTGCCTATGTATGCAAATTAACTCCCATCTTTGTTGGATTAATTTGCATCCTCACTCTGATTGGCTGTGGGCATAGTGGAGGTATGGTCAATTTACATTTTTGTCTATTATTAGGTATGATATACACTGAGTAGCCAGATTAATCAATCAGAGATCATAATAATCTGGCCAATCAGTATATATGGCTTCTTTACTAATGAGGGAACCAAACCACAAACCTTGTAAGAGAGGCACAGGTTCTATAACTAGACCAAACTAAGTTCCTGGCAAAGTAGAGATGAGCCTTCTAACTTTCAAACCAGGGTCAATTTATTTTATTGATGCTATTCATGATCTCATGTGAATTTAATAAATGTAAAACCCCCTTGATCTTTGACCAAGTAGTGCATACTGAGTGACACTTAGTGATGCTCTCACTTTGAGAACCTCCAAAATACAGTGTTGAAACAACTTTTTCATATTGTGAAGGTAGAGGTGTGAGTGTGCCCCTTCCCTAGCTATAAACATTCACTTTTCCTTCTCAGTACATAATTAATTTTATATGTAGCAGGATTTTCATACAGTAAAATTTAGAGAGATGGGGTGGAAAATTAATTTGAAATGCAAAATTCATGAAAGAAGCTAGGGTGATGTGAGATTGGGTTGGTCACTTTTTTTTATCAGGTGGCATAGAACCACTTTTTTGATGGTGAAACTGGAAGGCTATCTAATTGCTTTTACATTTGTGCTCTAGAACCTTGCTTCTTAAAGTGATCACGATTCGTCAGCATCATCTGGAGATTGCTGGAAACTGCGGGGTTAGGAGATGCCAGGGCTTGGTGAGAGCTTCCTGACTCCATTCTGGCTCATTTCCTATAGTGAGCGATTGCTGAGGAAATGGGGTCACTGAATTGGAGGCAGCACCCGATGTTTACCTTGATATGGAGGAAGCACACGCACAAAAAGGTTTTTATTGCAAAAATTCTTTCCCATTGAGATATTAGTTTCAGGAAGTCTCTGCTTTCAAGCTACTTATGAAAGAAGATTGAAGTTTACAATAAATTGATCTGAACTAGTTCTGTTTTCTACATACAATAAAGTTCTGACCTGAAAATCTGGGTAAGGAACACTTGCATCACTCTCTTTCATTTGGAAAAATCCATAACTAGAAATAGATGTAAAACCAACATCGGGTAAGAAAAAGAGGAAGGTTGGTGAGTTTACAATCATGAGGAAAGCATCATTTCAACCCAGAGAACATATCTCAGCAGTTGCTTAAGCCAAAGTTAGGGGAATCTAGTTGGCAAGAAAAAAGTTATGGATGGATAAACACCACTGAAGTTAGATTCACCTGGAAGTTTTGAAGGTGGAGTTACTAAGAATTTCCAGCAGTGTTATGCCAAGTACTTTCAGTTTTCCAGGAATAATTAGATCCAAATGATAAGACAGTGGCATTGGATTCTCATTCTCTCCTTTTCCTCAACAACAAAATGGGAAGACTATTTTCCTGTGAAATGAATATTAAAAAACAGAATTCTGTATGAGTCAAGTAAAGTTACCTTTGCAACTGTAACAATGATGAGTCACCATTCTAAATTACTTGTCAACTCTCAAAGCCCTGTGTTGCTATGAATGACATCGCCTTTCCTGGAGCATGCCTGGAAGACAGCCCTGGGAGCACCATTTTCTATCTGCCTTTTAATAGGCGGTGCTTTCAAATGCACGTTTTCCTTTGTGCACCTGCAGTTTTAAGTCAACAAAAATTGCCAACCCAGGGTGATAAGCTCCATATAAATAATTAATGACACAGAACTAATTACTCCTGCATTAGGCCACCTGCATCCTCAAAGCTCAAGAGCCCCAGGTGTGAAAATTGCAGAGACAACTAATTGTGAGAGGCATTTCATCACGTAAACTCTGCAGAGGAGGCCCTGGCTGCTTCCTGATCACATTTTTTCAGGGTTCAGCAGGCAGAGCATGGGTGGGACTGGCTCCGTTTGTAACTGTCTCAGACAACGCAGTGACTCTTGAAAACTGAGCCCTTAGAGGCCACCAGGAGATAATAGGGATTAGGTTTAATTAAAAGAAAATATGCCTTGAAGGATATAGTTGGAAATTGTTCCTTGAGGTATGTGAACCCTCTTGCAACAAACCCTAGGTCAGAATGCTACACTTAAGAAGTATGAGAGTTTTATGTTATCATTCAAGTCAATTCAACCAGAGAACTTCAGAATTTTAGTCTCCAAATACATTCCTGAAATTATAAATCTATTCACCTGAAGTTTTCAAAACATACATTTTTTATGGGGATCTTTGTTTTGATACATTGGGTTCTGTGTCTGTGTCTGTGTGATTTAGGCTCCCTCTATCAAGATCTTAAAATTTTGTTTAAAAGAAACTTAAGAAGACAACTATATAGAGTATGCAGACTTAAACACCGGTAGAAGTTCTCAAGCTGTCTTGTAGAATACTCTATTATTTTGTGTTGGCTTTGGAATGAAAAAGAAAAGAATTACAAACAATACATTTAAAGTTACTACCTCTGGCCACATCAAATCGGTTAATTTTGCTTGGTGCAAAGCTTGGTTTGAAGATCTGACTCCTCCATTAATGATAGTTAGTGTCTTGCCAATTATTATCTCTGTCTCATGGTTTGAGGTGAGTTGAGGAAAGGAACATTTCTGAAGTGATGGAATTAAAAACTCTAAGCGCTTAGAAAATATTCCAGCTGAATTTGTTCAACTATATATGTCCCCCTTAACACACACACACACACACAAACACACACACACACTCACTTTTATGTGAGTTAGGTCATAGAATATCTATTGTTATCATCTTAGTTTAAAAACTAAGAAAAAATAATTTTTTGGCTTAACTTTCTTTTCCACTCCTTTTCCTCCCTTTCTACCTGTAAATGAAGTTAACAAGCTACAGTTTCCTCTCTGCTCATTATTATATTTAAATTGATATTTTAATAAATATATAGTGATCTTTAGTCACCATTTAAATTAATAGACTTTTTATTGATTTGAGAGAGAGATAGAGAGAAAGAGGGAGGGAGAGGAAATTGATTTGTTATTCCACTTATTTATGCATTCAGTGTTTCTTGTATGTGTCCTGATCAGAGATCGAATCCACAACCCTGGCATATCAGGATGAGGCTCTAACCAACTGAACTACCCAGCCAGGGTCTAAATTAATATGCTGTTTTGAGTAGTTTTAGGTTTACATAAACACTGAGTGAAAAGTACAGAGATATACTCCTTCATCTTCCCTCCCCCAGTTTCTCCTATTATCAAAATCTTATATTAGTGTAGTACATTTGTTACTGTTGGTGAGCCAATATAGGTATGTTATTATGCATGATTATTATTATATTTTTAACTAAAATCCATTAGTTAGGCTTCTCTCGTGTTTTAAGTTCTGTGGAGTTTGACAAACGTATTTACAATAACAGTATTATGCAAAAGAGTCTAACTGCCTTAAATTTTCTAAACTTTTTAATTTTTAATTTTTACAAAATAAGATACATGTTACAGTTGCCTGGGTGGATTTACCCCTTTCCCTTTAATGGCTGTGTTGTTTTCCATGGTACAGCCATTTATCCAATCATTTATTCAACCACCATTTATCCAACATTTCCTCTTGTGGACAATTCACATAACCTGTGCATGTTCTACTTTTACACCTCCAGGATGCACTCCCAGCAGCAGGACTCAAAGATCAAAGGCTATATGCACTATTAAGTTTAATAAGCATCGCCACATGGCTTTTAGAGATTGTTGCATCAAGTGTGACATTCCCAAGAGAGATATGCAAGTACTTCTCCCCCTGCCCAATCTCCACCAACAGCAGGTGTTTCTGGCAGTTGGTATTTTTAAACACTTGGAAATTTTTGTTTGAGAAAGACTCATAACACACTAGTTATTTATGTTGGCTCTGCATTCTGACTGGGTTAGAATTCCAGCTCTTTCACTTTCTGCTCAGCAACCTTGGGCAATTTGCTCCACCTCCCAGTACCTCAATTTCCTCATCTAAAATATGGGTGGTAATAATTCTGATCCTATTACATCATAGGGTTGATTGGTTGGCTAGACAAGATAATGTATATAACAGACTTAGTTTGTGCCTGGCTTATTCACTTAATGATAGTTGTTATTAGAATGTTTCAGATTAGACCCTCTAAACCAGTGGTCGGCAAACTCATTAGTCAACAAAGCCAAATATCAAGAGTTCAATGATTGAAATTTCTTTTGAGAGCCAAATTTTTTAAACTTAAACTTCTTCTAATGCCACTTCTTCAAAATAGACTCACCCAGGCTGTGGTATTTTGTGGAAGAGCCATACTCAAGGAGCCAAAGAGCTACATGTGGCTCGAGAGCCACAGTTTGCCAGCCATGGCTCTAGGCAATATCTAAGAGTAATACTTAATTATGATATTCCTAGATAAAGTGTGGATTTCTACAAAATTTGATGTGATACACAATGCAGGGCAAACATTCCCTTACTGCCAAACCAAAGAATAAAACATTCCTCTGTAAATGTGCAAAAAGATTAAATTAAATCCAGGTTATTATAGAACCTTACTTGGTTTAAGCACAAACCCTTTGTCAGTGTTGAAGCTTCCATCTTGGCATATCAAATTTATTTAAGTGTATGTCTTCCTTTCCCATATTTAAAAACGAAATAGAATTACTAAGTAGCCTCTCTTCATATTTTATTTTTAATTCTTTGGTTAGGTAGCCTGTAGCTGTGCCTCAAGGCATATCACTATGTTCCCTGTGATTCTTTAAGCCCACGATGGGTTGGGTTTTTTCCCTGATTCTTCTCTTTCCTATGCTGTTTTTGCTACTCACTTAAAATTATTATTATTATTTTTTTGGTTCTGATGTGTTTTTATTAGAATTGTGTACAGTTGTAATCATTCATTCCTTTTACAGAATGTCCACAGTCTGTAAAAAATGGACAGCAAAAGTGTAAGGGGCCTGATCTAATTCCCTTCTAAACTTATCATTCAGAATAGGAAATATACCACTTTCTATTAATTTCAATATATATCAAACTGTGAGCAAGAGGGGAAGGACTGATGTTCGATCTCTGTATTTGAAATGGAAGCATCACCTTCCAGGAGCCTATAGGCCAGTGGCAGTAAGGTAACAGGACCAGTGTCCCATTGCAGCCCCAGGCGAAAGGGCCCCTCCCTGCATGAGAAGTCTCATGATAGGTTAAGAACTTGTGAACACTCTGAGAGTATGGATTCTGGTCTCATGCTGGGCAATGTCTAGTTAAGAGAGAAAACTGTTTATGTTATATAAAGATCTTGAAGAATTGTGAGGATTTTTGCATGTCAGGAGCAATGACTTATGAACTGGATGGCCTTGTCTACATGGCCTGTTGGGATGGTCCTTATTTCTGGATAAAAGTCAGGGCATGTTTGACCAGAGAGTTTTTATTAACTGCTGTAAGTAATGACAGGAATTGAAATTTCCAACACCTTCTCACTATTTTATGGGATTTGCATGAGACTATTCTAATTAAAATTGGTATTGACTTAAAAATCAATAAAGTTCAGTTCCTGAACAGTAACATTGAAAATTAGTTTTTGTTTTTACAAACTCTAACCAATTCTTATATGACTCCACACCAAGAAACAATTTATGCTCTAGATATTTTGATTTATTAATTCAGTAAATTCTGCTGCATGTCCATGGTATATAAAAAGTGGGCAGCAAAAGTATAAAGAGCCTGATATAAATCCCTTCTAAACTCACCATTCAAAATGGGAAATACATCACTTTCCACTAATTTCAATATATATCAAGCTGTGAGAAAATAGAACTGACTCTAAGTGAGTGTGAGAAGAAGTAGGAATTTCTTTTTGGAGGGTTAGCAACAGAGTCATGTGGGCAGAGAAAGGGGCCAGACTTTGAATAATGGTTATAGAGAGATTTCAACATCATCAGTAAAGGAAGCCTTCCTAAGAAGTAGTCGTGTGTAGCTGAGAGTGTGAGGAATGTTCTGGAGAAAGGGAATAGATTGGTTTGGATCTCAAATGTGTGGGGTCAGTATTAATTTAATATATTCCCTTTTGTTCTCCTTTCATCCAAATAAATTAGTTAATCAATAAAAAGAAAAACTCCTTGTTACACCATGCATCTCTACACTCACCAAATCTGTTCACCCAAATCTAAGAAGAATGGTGGACAAGAACTCTCAAATTGTGAAAGAATATACTGTTGAGGGTCTTGAACAACAGTTTGGGGAAAAAAAAGGACTTTCTTTCTGGAGTTCACAGGGAATTATTAAAATGTTTTGAGCAGGCAGAATTGTCAAAGATCAGACAGTCCCTAAGAGACCCAGGGAAAATAAGACATGCCCATTATTTATATGGATGAGATGATGAGATGGGAAGAACCAAAGAGGAATCTGAAACTTTACATTGTTGAGGGTTGACTGGAAAGTAATACAGTGGTACCTCGAGATACGAGTGCCCTAACATATGAGATTTTTGAGATACGAGCCATGGAGCAAGCGATTTTTGCTTTGAAATACGAGCAACATTTGAGATAGGAGTAATCGCGGGGATTGGCCGGCTGCACACGACCCACCAGTTCACCTCGCCTTGAGCGTCTCATAGTTTCCCACGCCTGAAGGTTACAGAATGAATTAAACTCATATCTCAAGGTACCACTGTATAATTATTGAATGTTTGATCTGTAAAATGTATATATATAGCTTGAATCTCATTTTCCTCACTTCTTAAGAGTGTAACTTAGGGAAAGTTTTCTTATCTTTAAAATAGAAATCTTTATAGAACCCATATTATTGAATTGCTTAAACAAATCTGTGCTCCAAAAATTTTAATTATATTATTAGGAAAACTAGAGGCCCAGTGCATGAAATTCATGCACCAAGTGGTGGAGGGGTCCCTCTGCCCAGCCTGCACCCTCTCTCTCGCAATACAAGAGGCCTCAGGGAATGTCTGACTGATGATTTAGGGGAACAATCCTAAGCCAGCAGTCGGACATCCTTAGAACTGCCCTGAAGGTGGGAGAGGCTCCAGCCACCAGTGCTGCACTCTCCAGCCTTGATCCTGACTCAGTGGGAGTGCACTAACCACCAGGAAGCAGCTTGAGCATTGAGCGTCTGCCCTTTAGTGGTCGGTCTGTGTCATAGCAACTGGTCATTCCACCATTCAGTCAATTTGCATATTAGCCTTTTATTATATAGGATATTTTAGGCAAGAACATTTATTTTAGACTTGCTCACTGAACTACTTGTGTCTCTTCCATTTGTTAGAATCACTATAGTGGAGGCAGAAATCAAAATTAGCCTTCAATAATGGGGCAAATTTTGCCTGTTTTTTTTTATAAATTGTAAGTAAAATGTCATGAGTGATTTATAGAAGTTCTGGTAATAAGGATAGAGAGAGAAGAGGAAGAATAGGAATTGTAGGGTGGGATATCCTGCACCAAGACAGAGAATTTTTACCAAGAAAATTGTGTGTGATGGGGGTATGGGAAACTGGCAGGAGAAAGCCTGAACCATGTGTGTACTCATTACACTGCTTATTTTGTAAAAGATGTGGAAAATTGCATGCAGAGTTTGAAAATGACCGTCCTAGTTATGATTCACTAAAGAAGTCACTCTTGGCCTCATCGACCTTGGCATTTTTTCAGAGGTCATGTTTACACATAATTTATAAAGTTATAACATGTGGTTGAAAGTTTCTCTGGCATATTTAGAAATGTCAGGGAGGGCAGTTCTCACCATTTAACTCAGCCTGCCTTCAGTTTCTGCCTATGTTTTAATTCTGTAAGTATTTACTGTGCTTAGAACAAAGAAAGGTTCTAGTTTTATGTCCTATGGACTACAAATCTGGAGCCCTCTGGAAATTTAGTTCCTGTTGTGTCTACCACTTGGCTCTCAACTGGTCAGTTTTCTTTTTTTTTTTCTTTTTTTTTAATTAAATCTTTATTATTTAGATTATTACATTTGTTTCTCTTTTTTCCCCTCCATAGCACCCCTCCACCCAGCTCCCATCCCTCCCTCTGCCCTTAACTCCCTCCCATTGATCTCATCCATAGGTGTATGATTTTGTCCAGTCTCTTCCTGTACACCCCTCACCCCTTTCCCCCTGAGAATTATCAGTTCACTCCCTTTCTGTGCTCCTGATTCTATTATATTCACCAGTTTATTCTGTTGATCAAAATTTTAATTCACTTAATTTTTAGATTCACTTGTTGATAGATATGTATTTGTTGTTCATAATTTTTTGTCTTTTACCTTTTTCTTCTTCCTCTTCTAAAAGAGTACCTTTCAGCATTTCATATAATACTGGTTTGGAGTTGATGAACTCCTTTAGTTTTTTCTTATCTGTGAAGCTCTTTATCTGCCCTTCAATTCTGAATGATAGCTTTGCTGGATAGATTATTCTTGGTTGTAGGTTCTTGCTATTCATCACGTTGAATATTTCTTGCCACTCCCGTCTGGCCTGCATCGTTTCTGTTGAGAAATCAGCTGACAATCGTATGGGTGCTCCCTTGTAGGTAATAAACTGTTTTTCTCTTGCTGCTTTTAATATTCTCTCTTTGTCTTTTGCTCTTGGTATTTTAATTATGATGTGTCTTGGTGTGGTCCTCTTTGGATTCCTTTTATATGGGGTTTTGTGTGCTTCCTGGACTTGTAAGTCAATTTCTTTTACCAGATGTGGGAAGTTTTCAGTCATTATTTCTTTAAATAGGTTTTCAGTATCTTGCTCTCTCTCTTCTTCTGGCACCCCTACAATTCTGATGTTGGTATGCTTGAAACTGTCCCAGAGTCTCCTTACATTATGCTCACATTTTTGGATTCTTTCCTCTTTTTGCTTTTCCAGTTGAATGTTTTCTGCTTCTTTATATTTCAAATTTTTTACTTGATTCTTGCCTTTCTCTAGTCTGCTGTTAGGACTCTGTATAATATTTTTTATTTCAGTCAGTGTATGTTTAATTTCTATTTGGTCCTTTATCATCTTTAGTTGGACCTTTTCCATCTCTAGTTGGCTCTTTTTCATCTCCTCTTGGCTCTTGCTAAATTTATCCATCTTTTCTAGCATATTCTTGAAAAACCTTATAAGCGTGGTTTTGAACTCTATATCCAGTCGTTTTTTTTCCTCCATTTCTTTTGTTTGTGATCCCTTCCCTTGTCTCGGCATTTTGACTATGCCGGGGAAACTTCTGTGTTGAATTCAGCCTTATGATACCAGAAGCAAAACCTAAGAAGCCTCTGTTGAGTTTGGGATGGGTGGAGTCTCAGGGCTTAAGGGACCGCCTTGCCTTCCAGTTGGCCCCGCCCTCCACGGCCCCTGAGTCTCACGTGACTGGGTAATGGCTGGAGCGGTCCTTGTGCACGCACCCGCAGTGCCTCTAACCGCTGCCTTTCCGGCTTCCCTGTGCACCAGGACCACAGGAGTCTAGGTCCGCAGGGTTTCGCCCGAAACAGGGGCCCAGTGGACTCAGAAGTGGCACAGTTGGGAGGGTCTGTCTCTCGCCCACTCGCGAAAGCCAGGGGCACAATCAGCAATCTGTCCTCCATGCAGCACCGTGCGCGTGCGTGACCAGACTTGATCTTTTGCGACTCCCCTAAATTTCCGTGCACCTCTCCCTTTTCACAGTCCAAACTCCCCCTGTATGAGTTTTGGCTGGATCTGGGGTTTAGTGTTGTAAGATAAGGGGTTCAATGCCGTTGGGAGTCTCCGTTTCCCTCCCGCCAGAGAAAGCCAGCCAGGTTCTCCGGCACCCGCTCTCTCAGCGCGAGCGTCTCCGTACCTTGGCTTTTTGCAGCTCCTCTGGGTATCTGTGAGCCCCTCTCTTTCCTTCTAGCTGTAGAACTTACACTCGGCCAGCTTTCCTGTGGTTCTGGATGATGTCCGTTCTGTCTTTTAGTTGTAGTTTTGAAATTGTTGTGTGAGGCAGCAGTGTAGGTGTTTACCTATGCCGCCATCTTGGAGTCTCCCAGTTTTCTTTTTAAAAAAAATATATTTCATTGATCTTTTACAGAGAGGAAGGGGAAAGGATAGAGAGCTAGAAACATCAATGAGAGAGAAGCATTGATCAGCTGCCTCCTGCACACTCCCTACTGGGAATGTGCGCACAACCAAGGTACATGCCCTTGACTGGAATTTTTGGATTTTTCAGTCTCCAGGCTGACACTCTATCCACTGGGCTAAACCAGGTAGGGCTCAACTGGTCAGTTTTAAATAATGAAGAAATGTTGTTCTGTGGATTCTGAGAGCATCATTCATCTGGCCCCTTACCTTGGTCCTCTTCATTTTTTTGGGTCTTACTTGGGGAAAGATCTTTAAAAGTTTGAAGAAAAGTCTTCAGGGCAGGTGTCCTGTGCAACCATGCCTGGCTGCTTCCTTTCCCTTATGTTTGATACCATGAAAGGGAGATGACTTGTGAAAGGGCCTGACTTATTTCTGGAAAGTTTCCCTGGCTAACTTGCTTTTTCTTAAAATCTGCATCTGTCTGATACTGGTTTGTTGATCTGGGAGCTAAGCAGAATAAATCTACTCCCCCTTTTGCATTAACAGAGATTAATTTGGAGGCCATCATGTTCCCACATCTCTCCTTGTTTTTCTTTCTGTTACCAGCTAAATTTCCATAGTTAACACCATTTTATATTTTCTCTTTCTAATACTTGGAATCCATTCTATTAGTAATTAACAGTATAGTGTTATGTCTTCAGCGTCATTTAATTTTTTTGTTGTTGTTGTTAATCCTCACCTGAGAATAGTTTTCATTGATTTTTAGAGAAAGTGGAAAGGAAAGAGGGAGAAACAGGGTGGGAAAAGGAGGGAGAGGGGAAGAAAGAGTGAGAGAGACTGAAAGAAATCGATGTGAGAGATACACAGCATTTGGTTGTCTCCCACATGCACCTGGACTGGGGCTGGGAATTGAACCTGTAATCTAGGTCTGTGATCTTGAGCAGGAATCAAAGCCAGGACCCTTCAGTTCCAAGGCTGACACTAACTGCTGAGAAACACAGGTCTGGGCAGCATAAATTATCTTGATAGGTATACTGGGCTTTCACAAAGTTGAACAACTAACTTTTAAGGTTAGTTTCTCTCTGGAAGTTAGCATGTCCACTGTGGAACTGATCATTTTAATTATTTTACCATTTTTTTTTCTAAAGAAAACACCTTGTGCCTAATTTCCAGGGTTTGTCAGTCTGCATTCCAAAGAGGTTCTTGTTGACTAAATTCAATTTGGACATGCTTCATTTTTTTTTTTTAAAGAGTTCCTAGCTTTTGGGCTAAAAGTATTTCATATTATTAATTCCCTTACAATAATATCAAAGCGAGCTCCTTCATTCATTTGCTCATTAAACATTTACTGAGTGCCTTGCAGATTAGATCAATAGTCATAAAAGATGAGTAATGTTCCTGCCCAAAGCCCCCCCTGGTCTATTGGCTTTGCTTCTCTCCCAGAGATAAAGCCCCTCATGCCTCTGAGTGCCTTCATCTTCATTCTGGTGTTTTAGTCATGGACTCTGGAATCTGGAGGAGCAGAGAATCCAGGAAGTCTCAGCCTCAGCTGAGAACTGAGGTACCTGAAACTCAAAGTGGTCAAGCCCTTTGACCTTGTCTCACCCTATTCACCAGGCCCTGCAAGTAAATACATATAAAGTCATCAAAGCCACCTTGGGATTGAATGACATTGTCTTTACATTGTAACAAAAAATAACAAATGAGTGTTTTTTTGAGTGGATTATGTTGCTCTCCATAGATCTCAGATATGATTTCTGATGTTAGCTGGAAGAGGACAACTCCCACGGAAATATTGAGAGGCCTTTATTAAATTTCCTGATACTTCTAAGATACTGGGGCAGATTTACTGTGATTTTGCCACAAGTTTATCTGTAGGACATTTTTCTAGCCACCTCAACTTTGAGAACCAAAGCAAAAACCCAGAGGGAATCAAAAGTTCTTTGAGCAGCCAAACAGATATTACAAGTTATATAACTGAGTTTTATCAAGACCATTCTGCAAATTGAAATAGCTAAATGTTGTCCATATATTATCTGTAAAATGGCAGGGTAGAATTTCATTAATTTTAGAAAGATGGCTAACATCTATTTTTTAATGATGGTGGAATCGTCAGTTACGTAGAAAAATTACAAATGTGGAATGATATTGGGTATGTGAGATATTATTATGATCTGTTGAGTAGATTTGAAATGGAAGATGACTTTGGAAAGAGAGAGTGACTAGTACAGGATTGAGAGTTTTGTTTTGTTTTGTTTTTTAAAGAAATATTGTTAAATAAAAGGATATTTGAATTTAGGCCTTGAGACCGTGCCTAACCCTTTGAAGCTGTCACTCAGGCTTGGGGCTATGTGGTGCATGCTTTACCTCATCTCATTACTGACTTTGGACCCCATCATTAAGCACATTAAGCACAGTATCGGTCAACATCTTTTTAAAAAAATGCCACTAAGATGCAAAAATATTCTCAAATGTCAAGAATTTTGCATGGCATTACATACAATAAAATTCCGGAACTATAAAATAACTTGGTTAGACTCGAGAGTTTACTGTATAGGAGAATTTGGACTGTGACCAAGTTATTTAAAGTATAATACTGTCATCCACCTGGGTTGAGCCTGACTCCCCATGAGCTTTTCACTGAGATAGGAGGTCTTGAACTAATTAGTCACTTCTTGCTAGAGGCCAGGGATTAAATCATGTTTCCTAGAAATTTTTTAATTCTATAGATCTGTTTTCAAAGCCTTGTACCTCTCAACAGTGTCACCCATCTGCAACATTGCATGTTATTTTCCCACCAGTACTTGACTGCCTGGATATAAAAGGAGAGAAGGCATATGGTTGGATTGACCCAAGGTGCAGTTAAAAGTCAAGGAACTAAGAAATTAACAGGGCAAGTAGAAGTTGAAAGGACAAACCAGAATGGGTAGGCTGCATAAGAAAGAAATCCAGGAGGAAAAGGGGAAGCTAGACTAGAGGACTTAGTGACTGAGGAAGATGGGAGAATGTACTTAGATAAAATTTCAGAAGCAGAACAGTTCTGAATGCCGGAGATGGCCATGGAAGTAGATTAGCACAGGCCATAGTGATTTCAGTTACATACTGGGTTCTGGTGGACAGAGAACCATAGATCTGATAATATTTAAGTTGTCTCCTTGGATGTTGCCAATTAGCATAGGCTATGGTAGTTTAAGAAGACTGTCATGCAGGTACGGAAGTCTTCAATGAATGACATTATCTAGGAGCTATTAGGTGTTAATCTTGTGTAGAGATAGGGAAGGATGGAGTTAGGTATCATAAGGCTCTGTGGAGAGAGGAAGTTTTGCAGGAGGTTGGAAGGTGGAGGAAAAAGGAGAATGCTGATGTGGAATGTGTCCATGTGTGGTGGGAGATGGGACAGTCTTCCCTTAGGAAAGTTGGAAAGAAGAAAGGAGTGAACTTGTGAAAGGGCATGTTTTGTTTAGCAGGGGACATGTTTGACCTCCAGTTTCTTTAACCCATAAGATTCTAAGAATCTGTTTCCCACATTCAGATTTCTTAGTATCATCTATGGCAGAGAAAGAGAGGCCAATGCTACAACATTCAAACAAAGAGTTCTCCTTGCTTTGTTTTTAACACCTTGTTTGAAAATCAGCAGCCTGAATCGGCAAGCCTTATCCTTCCCCCGTAATGTTCCACAGCTGTGAATTCTCCAGTTAATTACATGTTGGGTAATGAGAATTGCTTTTATCTGACTAAATTTCAGTTTTAAGCTTTATTAATGGGCTTTCGTTTTGGCTCTTGTGGGAAAAGGGCAGCAAAGAGGCGTATTGAATTTTCTCTTGGCTTTTATATATCTCCTTTCTTCCAAATAGAACAATAAAAATGTGCTTCCTTCCTTCTCCTATAACATTCTCTCATCTATTATAACCCAGATGCATTTTTATACCATTTCTGAATCCCAGTTATGCCACTTTATTAGTTCTTGAGCTTCTCCCTGCCTCAGTTTCCTCATTTGTAAATTGATTATAATAATGTTATCTGCCTTAGAGAGTTGATGAGATATAAGAGAGGTAGCATTTTCAAAGCAGTAAAAACAATGTCTGGCAATAATAAGCCCAATGGGAAATGTATGTTAAATAAAAATATTCCGTGTGTGTGTGTGTGTGTGCGCGCGCGCGCGCGCGTGCACGCAAGCGTGCGCATGCACAAGTGTGAATGTTTGGTAATGCTTTAGTAGTAAAACTTTCTGGAAACATTGCCACAGAAAACAAACACACAAAGCCATTGACTAGTGTGGTCATCTTTTAAAGATGAAAGTCTTCTTTGTGGAACTCCCCATTGTGGTTCTGCAGACTTGTATATCTTTAGTAGAATCCTGTGAATAGGCACATCCTTAGTATCAACTTGGTCACTTCCTTTGCCTCTCTCACCATGGCCACTTATCTCTCTGCTGTCTCACACTTGTTCCAGCTAAAGATTAGGGATTGCAATCAAAGTCTTCATAGAGGATTGGAAAGCCTTCTGTGTTGGTACACTATCCCAGAGCCTCTCAAGGCAAGTGGTTGGGACATTTAAGGGCCTGAGCTGAACTTAATTGTCAACCCACTTCCTAACCAAACCTCTAACTCAATTAGCACTTATTTGACTGTCTAAATCTTTAGCTTGAAGCACCCTGCCAGTTTGGGTGGGAGCTTTTGGTATTAAAGACTCCCTTTTCCTGGGAACTCAGCCCGGACAAACCAATTCATTTCACACTTCTTTCCAACTGCCTACAAATGGGAAGCAAATCTCCATCCCAGTTCAGCTACTAGGATTCTAGCCAGCTAGCTGATAGATCCCATCAACCCATCTCTTAGATTATCTGTTTTTTTCATACTTATAATAACTTTGGAATAATACCTTTGCTTGGAATAACTATTTAATTGAGGGGCTTCATATGTTTGCTGGCAGTTCCTATGGGAAAACCAACATTTTTGAAGATGATGTTTGTGTCCCTCTTAATGTCATTTTATAACTTGAGTGTTAAAGATTGTTAAGCAAACAAGTACAGCCTTCAGTTTTGTACTAACATTTTATGACTGGTGAATTCAGTGACCTTCTACTTAGGCTTTGATCTTAATTATTTTAAATATCATAGGGTCTGATTCACAAGGCAGTAACGGCAGATCATTATTCCTGGCATGATTAGTCTAGGTTAGAAGTGAGCTTTGATGCCCCCGGCACTATGCTCTAATACTTTCTGAAATGGAACACCTGTGTAATGGCTGCACAAATCATGTGGTGAAATCAGTCTCTAATTTAATGAGCTCTGACTTCACATTTGTGTGGTGATCTCTAAGAGTTAAATAGGTATGCATAGTTTTGAATTTGACCTGTTGTACAATTACATGCACACTTATGTAACTTTTTACCACTAATTTGTATGAGAAAACTTTGCATCGATAAGCATCTGCAAATTGAAAATGAGCCTTTAACTCTATGTATACATCAATCTAGTTGCCAAAATGTAAAGAACAGTAACAGAATATCCTCGTGATTTTTATCCTCAGAAACTTTGGATGAAATCACAAGTGAATATGAGATTTTTAGTACCTACACCAGAGGTTCAGTACATGGCCAATTGCTATTTAGAAAGTTACTCTTTAATTTTGTGGTCTCTGGACCAACACCTCACCTGGAAACTTCTCCTCATGACAGAGTAATTCTTTTAGAAATCGATTTAAATCCATCCATTGTTGCCTAAAACCTTTCATCTACACTCCTTTCCCCCCCATGTCACTCAGAGTAACTACTGTTACACATAGATATGTTCTGCTCAAACATTTCAAGCCAATGGACAGCCAAAGAAACATAATAATTCTCCCTGGAGTAAATGGAAATTGGGTATCATATGGTGTCTACTTCCCTAATTATATTTTAATATGCAGTTACTTTTCACTTCCCCAAATCATTGTCACTACTAGGGTTTATGTCACTGAACTTCCTTTACAGTAAAGGAAAGGGATTGCTATTGGCTGCCTAATTTTCATTGTTTAGAATTTTAGAAAATCAGGCTTGTGGGAAGGGAAGGTGGCAGAGAACGTACCTAGAATTAGGCAGCTTCTCTAAAAACTACCTGAGAAAATCTTGTTATGCTGATAAAATTGCACTTTTCACTCTTCTTTCTTGCTATATAATTTGTATTTCGTTTCTTTCCTTCCTTCCTTCCTTCCTTCCTTCCTTCCTTCCTTCCTTCCTTCCTTCCTT
>JAAGEH010000006.1:27142103-27169999 GCA_011751065.1 Lasiurus cinereus | reverse complement strand
CTTCCTTCCTTCCTTCCTTCCTTCCTTCCTTCCTTCCTTCCTTCCTTTCTTCCCTCTTTTCCACCCTCCCTTCTTTCCTCCCTCCTCTCTCCTTTCTCTACTTTCCTTCACATCTTCCTCATGTTCCTTTGAGAACTAAAACATATTGTGAATTGCTGACTACTGTCTAAATGTCTTCATGTTTCTTGCCTTATTTTAAAGATATTTTGAGTTGTTATTGTTCATGTTTCTTTAAAAAATCCCCTAGAACTGAAAGGTCAAGATATTTTTATGTAGCAATTCTATGGATCTCCAAAGAGGAGACCCCATACCTCTGCTCTGAATGCTCCACAGCATTGAGCAGTCCTGCTCAACTACTTCACCTGGAAACACATGTCTGTGGCTGACAGCCTTTTATGGGCCAAAGTTTTTGCCATCAGGTTTCATTAAAATCATTTGAGATTTATGCAGATTGTGTTTTCTATAAATCTCAGCAATGATATCTCCCATGGCACATGTTCTGGAATTTTGACAATCTGTTATATGGGAGTAAAGTCTATATCCTCCTTCCTTGAACCTGGATGGGCCACTAGAATTGTCTCAATGAGTAAAGTAAAGTGAAAGTAAACTCTATGTCACTTCTGATGCTGAGTTTATAAAAATGTGTGCTCTAGAACATCTGGGACATTCATGCTGGGAGGAAGCCCCAGCAGCCCATGAGGAGGCCACCTTGAGAGGAACCATGGCCCCTAGCTTCTAGCTCTAAGTTAGCTCCCAGCCAGCATCCAGCCCTGAGCCAACTATGGGAGTCAGCCATCTCAAAGATAGTACCTCCAGCCTGGATGTGAGTTGCATGGAGCAGAGATAGCATGCCATCACAAATTGTGTATTCATGAGCAAAGTGAGTGACTATTAAATAACTACATTTTACTAAAATTTGGGGTGATTTGTCATGCAGGAATAGATAACTGATATTTATATACATATATATTTTAGAAACTCATTTATGGATTTAGCCAGAGTTTGGAAGACACTTAATGATCAAATAGTATAACCTACTCATTTTATAACCAGGGCCACCCCCAAAGAGTAACTATTGCCTCAGCTTCCCAGGGCCATAATTCGAATGCAAAAAACTATGGAATTCTGCCTGGGATTAGTTTAACTTTCTAACAATTTATCACATTAGGAAATGATGCACTACTGTTCTCAGGCCTATGTCAGACTCCTAGAACAAAAAATAAACGATCCTTGAGAGACTTCACATCAGAAATGAAAGGAACAAGTGTGAATTCCATGCTCAGTCACAGCCATTATCTGGGCAGCTTTAGCTTTGTGGTGGGGTAGGAAGTGCCTAAAATAAGACATGATATCAAAAGGGAATGAGCCTTCAGGGAGGGGTAAGATTGAGGCTAGCAGGACTGAACTGCTCTTGAAAGCATGGCCTCCAAAGAACTTAGATAGAAACTAAGTCCTGAGAAGTGTGTCTGTAAAGAAGCATCTTTATAGTCCAGTTGGTGTGGCTTGAGAGCTGAGCATTGGCCCATGAACCAGGAAGTCACAGTTTGATACCTGGTCAGGCCATATACTTGGGTTGTGGCCTCAATCCCCAGTAGGGGGCATGCAGGAGGCATCTTCTGATCTATTTCATCAATGTTTCTATCTATCCTTCTTCCTTCTTCTCTCTCTCTCTAAAAATAACTCTCTCTCTCTCTCTCTCTCTCTCTCTCTCTCTCTCTCTCACACACACACACACACACACACATACTGTATCTATATATGTGTGTATTTAATTTTTTTAAAGAACCATCTTGACAGTACATAGTAAGAGGAATTCAATCTACTAGGTGTGGGTCGCGTGTTAGGAATCCCTGGGCAGAGACAGAGTTCAATGCCAGGCAATTCTAAGCAAAGTCCATCCATGTAGTGATGAGGACCTCCTCAGTGTCTGCAATCCAGCCTTTCTTGGAGAGAGGCTGGCCAGGTCAGGCAGCCTGTCTGTGGTTCAGAACAGCACTCTCAATCTGAAGAGAACTGGATGGCCAGCTAGTAAGGAAGATAGACAGAAATGGCTGTCCCTTAGGGGGCTAACTTGGGTTTTTATTGTTGGTCCATCTACTGCATAATATTGTTCAGGATATTTCTCAGGCTGTAAAAAGTAAAATGGGCATATATATGGGTCCATAACACTGTGAGCCTTTTTGCCTTGACTGTTATTTTAAAAAATGTTCTACTGATTTCAGCATAAGCTCTCAATCACTCGATTCTTTTCCCCTGCAGATGGTATAGACCCAGCTTAATTGTAGACCCACAGAAACTTGAGTGAGATAATCTCTTGGGTAAATGGGTTCTTCTGCCAGCTTGCAGAGGTGGCGGAAGGGAAGAAGCAAGCTAGAGACAGGTGCACAGCAAAGAGGATTACCTGGTGATTGTATGGCCAAGTGGCCCAAGCAGGGGCCTGAAAACATCAGGCAAACACTGAAACAGTCTTAGGTACAATTTGATTCTCTTCTGTAGAGAACCAAATAAAGAAATACTGTGTATATGGGAGGAGTGTGGATATATATATATATATATATATATATATATACTCTTTTATCTTCAGAAATTAGGATCATGCCTGGCATATAGTAAACATTCAAAAATATTTGCTGAAGGAAATGAACATACACAAACCCTGCAACTTCCCCACAGCGTGTCTTTGGGATAAACTCAGGCCGCAGACCCTAAGTTTTCAGTCCCTGCAACCATCTTCCAAAGTTTCTTTCACTTCCTTCTTTAAAATTATTAGTGATGATAGATGAGCAAGGGACCTTTTTGTCAGAAATTCTTGTCAATATTATGAAAAAATACATTCTGACCATTCTCTAAGTGAATAATCAAAACTTCCAAATGTAGTAGGAACGAAGACTATGCATTCTCAGGCAGACAAATCAAACAGAATATCCCCAGGACCCTGCCTGTCCCACAAAGCGCTTTCTATCTCCTGCTTAAAGTAACATAGGCTATGATCAGTTTGGGATCCTTTGCCTTCTGTTTGGGAGGCTTCTTCCTCTTGTTTCAAATGTCCAAAGAATAGAGTTGCCACACACTTACCACCACCTCCACACCCCCGCCCCTTAAATAAAGAAAAACAGAAGTTAATTCACTGGGGAGATCTGTGGACATGCCAGGTTATAGCTTCCCAGGAGCCAGGAAACCTGACTCTCTCTTTAATAAGCAGATGGTTGACCTTGGTGACATCCACTTACCACTTTTCCTTTCTCATGTGAGTCCCTGGGAGGTGGTTTTCCTCTCTTCTCTGGTAGATATATTATGAAATTCCAAGTGTAGACATTTTCAGGACAGAGAACAAGGTATTATTACAATGAAACAGAGCACATTCTCTGCTTCCGATTCTTTCACATGTTGTAATATTCAGGGGTCATCTTCTTGAATGAAATGATCCTGTTCTTGTGGTTCCATATTCAAGGAATAAGGATATTCACTTGTCAAGCTTACTTTATCCCAGGTCCAGAAAGATGCTAAAGTGTAGGAGCTAATTTTATGCTCCAGGCCAAATTCCTCTGAAGATTTTAGATTTCAGCCTCATTCTGAAGGTGATTTCATGCCATTTATGTGGGTCCTCATGAGATGAAACCTCGTTGACATAGTGCAAGCAGTGAAATAACCTGTAAACTTTTTTTCCTCCTTCCTTGTTTTATTCTCCTGGGATTGTTTCTATTTCCTAAGGGATCACCTCTCAGTTAAGCTACATGCACCCAAGTCCTTATCTAAGGCTCTATTGTTAGGAGAACTCAAGTGAAGACAAACTATTACATGAGAAGAAGAGCAGATAATACTGCGACTTTTATATGAAATACAGACAGTGGTGTGCTGATTGTCAGCTCTCCCAAAGAAAAATCCCTGCCTTGTAGCTTGTGATGATTTCTGTGCTGCAACACTTCTATTCTGACCAATGTCAAGCTACTGATATATCACTAAGCTCAGTGGAATAAGCTGTGTGCCATCAGCTCTCTAGATGCAAGCTGGCATCAGCGCATGACTCCCAGAGCCCAGATCAATACAACCATGCAACTGACCATGGATAAATAGCAATTAAGAGTGGGAATACTATTAATTCCCTATTGTCTGTTAGATGCTCAAGCACATTGTACTGCATAGTGCTTTATTTATTTTAAGCATTAAAAATGTGTATTTTACCCAAACACCTATATTCAGAATGTAAGTCACTGATATTTGAAACTGCCTTTATTGCATAAGAAACAGTTTCCGCCGAAACCGGTTTGGATCAGTGGATAGAGCGTCGGCCTGCGGACTGAAAGGTCCCGGGTTCGATTCCGGTCAAGGGCATGTATCCTGGTTGCGGGCACATCCCCAGTAGGGGGTGTGCAGGAGGCGGCTGATCAATGTCTCTCTCTCATCAATGTTTCTAACTCTCTATTCCTCTCGCTTTCTCTCTGTAAAATATCAATAAAATATATTTAAAAAAAAGAAACAGTTTCTGTCTCTCCAGAACAAAACAGGTGAAAAAGCTATTTACAAAGGAGCAAGAAGGATAGAGAGAAAGTAGATTTAGGTCTATGTTATTAATCATAGGTCTGAAGAAGTGACAGGAAGGTATAGTTATCAGAGGGCTCTGCAGAAAAAGCCAGCTCACGGGAGTTGAAAATTGCAAAAGATATAACCAGCCCACAGTAATTTGTCAGGAGGCTGCAGGGGTAATTATTTCAATAGTTCTCACCTCTTTTCCAATTTCCTATGTGGGCCATCCATTGGCAAAACAATCTCTGCCCTTGAGAAGCTTATAGTCTGGTACTAGTAGAATCAGTGCATTCATTTGGGCCTCAGAAGATTCACTATATTGGCACAAGAATACCTTTCACAAAATGAACTAATTGAGGCTCTAATGAAGTAGGTTACAATAAAGTTAGATTGCAGTGTAAAATAATAATAGCATTTGAAATGATCAGGGGAAGTGGAATCAAATGTAGTGCTGACTTGTTTGCTGGGAAGGCCGTACTTTAACTATATAATGAAAGTACCACAATCGAAGTTGGGAGAGTGGAAATTTACAAGGCAAGTACGCCAGGGAACATTCTGAAGGAAATCCAAGGAAAGGTGTCTAGACAATATTAAGGAGTGGCTGGACAAAGCCGTCAGCTGGTGACACAAATAACTATCTGTAAAGTTAGTGGCTCAAAATGGTTGCCATAGATACTCCTGGAATGGAACAATAGGGTTTCTAGCAATGCTTTCTTTCCAACATATTAAAATGTCTGAAGGAAATCTCTTTGATTTTATTTTTTATTTCTTGCCTACTGACCTGTCCATGTGGAAAGCCTCAGGTTTTAGGAATATGGGCCTGGGAGCAGCCATCTACCCTGACCTAGATTTTGACCTCATTTTCCTTTTCAATCTTTGGTCAACAGGTTTCAGAGAAATTATAAAGCCCAAGACTTGGATTTAATCTTCACTATTGCTTCCCATTAGTGAGAATTTGGGAATAGGGCAAGGTGGAGAAAGTGTTGCTTTTAGTAAAAGTTTTTTGAAAGATATTCAAAGAAGTGATTCTTAATTTGAAGCCATTGAACTTCTGGCAGCTGAAATTTCTGTTGAGTTTCAATCTGTTGCTTATGGGACACTGCATCCTACAGCTTGAATGGTGCATACCAGGCTGCCATGCACTCAGCCCCTCCTCCCAGGGGCAATTGCTTTAGTAGAACATTTTCCTGGAATGTGGTTTAAGCTCATCTTTATAAAGAAGGAAGAGAGAGGAATATGATATGCTAGACCAGTGGTCGGCAAACTGCAGCTCGCAAGCCACATGCGGCTCTTTAGCCCCTTGAGTGTGGCTCTTCTACAAAATACCACAGCCTGGGCGAGTCTACTTTGAAGAAGTGGCATTAGAAGAACTTTAAGTTTAAAAAATTTGGCTCTCAAAAGAAATTTCAGTCGTTCTACTGTTGATATTTGGCTCTGTTGAATAATGAGTTTGCTGACCACTGTGCTAGAGAGAAAAGCAAGAGAGTTTACCAGGATGCTTTTGGTTATAATTAAGAAAAAAAACAACCCTAACTGACTTTGGTTTTCATATCTATAACATTTATAAGGCTTCAAACCTGGTTTGTTCCTCTTTCCAGTGAGTCTCTCCTTTCATTCCTCTTCTCTGTGTTGTTTTTGTACTTGTGGTACCAAAAGAGCTACCATGGCACCATAATCACCCAGAGCATAAGAGTCACTGTTCCAGAATCCTCAGGGAATTCCCAGAAGTCACTGTGAGTAGACTGACTTAAGTTACACACCCATTCCCCAGATCAATCCTGTGGTCAGAGCAATAGAGAGCATGATCTTCTCCACCCTCAGTCTGTGCCTCTGAAACCACATTCACACAAACCAGGCATGGAAGGGATGGTAGACAAATCACCATGACTAAGAGTGAATGTGAGAAAGAAAGAAGAGAGGGCCAAAGGAGAGTTTGACAATAACAAGGTTAATTTTACTCTGCAACTGGTTCAGCCATAACACAGCTATGTGAATCAGAAGTAGTGTCACTGAAGTAAGCTAAAGTGTTTGTATCAAACAATAAGACAATTTTAGCCCTATTGCCTATAAACTGTGCAGTTTTGGATGGTTTGGTTTATTTTCTCTCTCAGTTTTTTCAACTGTAAGATACAGTTAATAATTACTATTATGCAGGATTGTATTGATAATTAGCTAAGATAGTGTTTCTAAAGTCCCTGGTGGAATTAATGGCCAAAATAACAATAATTTATTGCTACTACATTTAGTTCATTTTATGTACTCCCAAGGTGGTACTAACTATATTTTAGAGTTGTTTTGATAATTAAAGAAGTGCCTCTAAAGAATTTCGGAATAATAATATCTTTTATTTAATATTATATAACATAATTATTATTTATCCATAATAATCTATTACTAATTTTACATTGTATATAATTTCAAAGTGCTAATTTGTAAAGCAGCAATCCCTTAAATATTTAAGTTTAAAAATGGTAGTTTATATGATTTGTCTTATTACCATATGGCTCCACGGCATAGTCATTGCGAAAGACCAATAAATAAACAGTCCTGGTTATGATTCACTATTATTATTAGTTAGCTATGATTACTAAAGGCTAATTCTTAACATGTATTCATTTGTTTGCAATTCTATATAATTTCCTCCTTTTAGTATTCAACACCTCATGTGCACAATGAAATAATTTTGAGAAAATAAGGTTCAGATGGCCATGACTGGATTTAGGGTTGAGGTCCATGGATGACAATACATTGCTAGGTTGTATGTTCAATTATATTCTCAATGGATTGTTTTTAGAAATCTTTTTTTTAAATATATTTTATTGATTTTTTTTTACAGAGAGGAATAGAGAGTTAGAAACATCAATAAGAGAGAGATCAATCAGCTGCCTCTTGCACGCCCCCTACTGGGGATGTGCTCGCAACCAAGGTACATGCCCTTGACAGGAATCGAACCTAGGACCTTTCAATCCGCAGGCTGACACTCTATCTACTGAGCCAAACTGGTTTCAGCTGTCTTTAGAAATCTTATCCTCATAAGCTGCTTTTATTTTTTTTTTAATGTTTTTATTGTTTATTTTTTATTAATTTTTTATACATATCTCCCCATTGCCCCCCCTCCCTCCCAGGCATAACCCAACCCCCCAGTGTCTATGTTCATTGGTTATGCTTATATGCATGCATACAAGTCCTTTGATTGATCTCTTATCTACCTCACCTAACTTTAATCTTCCTGCTGTAATTTCACAGTCTGTTTGAAGCTTTACTGCCTCTGTATCTATCCTTTTGTTCATCAGTTTATAATGTTCTTTATTATCCACAAATGAGTGAGATCATGTGATGCTTCTCCTTCATTGACTGGCTTATTTCACTAAGCATAAGGCTCTCCAGTTCCAACCAGGTTGCTGCAAATGATAAGAATTCCTTCTTTTTAATGGCAGCATAGAATTCCATTGTGTACATGTACCACAGTTTTCTGATCCACTCATCTGCAGATGGGCACCTAGGCTGTTTCCAAATTGTAGTTATTGGATATTGTGCTGCTATGAGCATAGGGGTGCATAAATCCTTTCTGATTGGTGTTTGTGATTTCTTAGGATAAATGCTTTTATAAACTCAGGGGCCTTAAGCAGTGGATCAGATGAAATCTGTACATCATGGCAGCCTTTAATGTATGTTTTAATTGTTTGGCCTTCTACATTCAAAATGGTAATATATTTCTCACATTATATTCTTCCATATTCACTACCATTTGTTAATTACTCATTTATGGTATTTTATTGTTTAATTCCTGTGGCAATCTTGTTTTTAGTTTCAACTGTTGTGTTCTGTCAAAAGCTCTTTTTAACATAATCAGTGTTTAATTTCTGTCTCATGATCCATGTCATTTTCCCTAAGCATATCTTCCATGACTTCTCTGGGTTCTTTTCCAACTTTCAATCATTTCAGTATAGCCTAAAATACTTAAACTTTGTTTAAGTCTCAGAAACACATATGATTATTTGATCCAGTAAATAAATGGTTAGCAATTCATAGGATTATTAAAGCTTTTTTATGTTCTATATTAAATTTCAATTGAAAAACAATATTAGACATTCTAACTTATTTTTAAAGAGTAAATAAAGGTTCAGAAATGCATGTAATTCTTATTAAATGCTCTTACTTGTCACCTTTAAGCATTGACATTTATCAATTAACAGACTTGATTTATCAAGCAATCTCTGTGTGCTTGGTCATCCTTTAGCTGGCATCTTCATGTGGAAAGCACTCCTACTGAATTTTAAAGACACATATATACATACATGTGCACACATTCTAGGTTATAGGGGAAAAATTACATTTAGAGATGCACAATCAAGTGCATTTATATTTCTTGGAATTGGATCACCAATTAAATGAATATTTGGTGCTTTTTGATATCAGGACGTAATAACATGTGCTATGAAAGCATAAGTTCTTTGCAAAGAGTACATTTTAGAGTCAGCTGTGTCTTATAAAACATCAGATTTTAATTATCTAATGAAACCATTAAAAGAAGAAAAAAATCATAGTGCTGAGGAAATGGTAGTTTCAGTAAGCACAAAGGCTTTAAACATGACTCACCATGAAAATTATTTACATCCAGATATAGGGGAATAACAGGAATGATATTCCTTGATGAAGGACTTCAAACTCATGGGACAGAACCAGGTTTTTTCTAAAGAAATTTCCCCAGAGACGCCACTTCAAATATGATTCATTCGATAAAGGATATTCTTTATTTTTCAATTTATTTTAGTAAAAGTAGAGAAATATAATGTAAAAAAGAGTAAATAAAACTCAAATAATAAACTAATTGAAATAAAACTATCCTATATAATAAAATTCTAATATGCAAATTGTCCCCTTGGGAATTCAACTGACTGGAAGTTTGACTGCTTGCTATGATGTGTACTGACCACCAGGGGGTGACCAGGAATAAAGGAAGGCTCTGGCTGGCAGCCAGCATCTGGGGGAAGTAAGGCCCTGGCCGGAAGTCGGAAGGCCCCAATCAGCCCTGATTGCCAGTCAGGCCTAGGGACCCTACCTGGGCACCAATTTTATGCATTGGGCCTCTAGTCTTTATATAAAGCATATTATAATTACATATTATATGATGTACTTCATATACTTGAAACCAGAATTGCCTCATTTAAATTGATTGAGGTGCCTCATAGAATGCTTTTTATTTAGCTCATGTAAGTACCCTATATATGACATTGGCATATGGCATTTGGCAACAAACCCTTCACTACAAGAGTGTTTAATGGGAAAATAAATTCTAATTTACAGGCTTGCCCTATTGAAAATCATTTTAAGGAATGTAATATGTTTTTGGTAAGAGGATTGTATTCATTCATTCACATCTCTTGTTATCAAATGTATGTTGACCAACTTATAAATATTAACAATTTTTATCTCTGTGGGGTTGACATAAGCTACTTACATGGTAGGTTTGTGAAAATCTTATGTTGTTTCTTTTTTTGCCATTGAGATGAATAAAAAGACTACTGAAGGTTTCTGAGTTTTTTTGCTGTTTGGCTTTGGGCACGTTGCTTTGCCTTGCTGAATTTTAGTCACTTCATCTGAAAAATGAGAGGGTTGAAGCAGACTATCTTTAAAATGTCTTTCTATTTCAGATTTTAATTACAGGATGAACTAAAGTTGCTCATTGTTAGCACATTAATATGGGCAAAGTAACTAACTTGGGGCCCAACTGTGTACTTCTTTTTTCAATTCAATGTATGGAGATGCAGTTTACCCAATTTGTAGGTACTTGCTGGTACCTACATGAAGCAGCACAGCTTAGATGAGCCGGCATGAAATTAGAAAATTTCTAGATTCTTTTTGGAGATTCTTCCAAGGGGAAAGATATTTCCCAGGTCTCCACGTGAGCCAATAGCAATAAGAACAGAAAACCCAATTAACTTTTTAACTTTGAACTCCCATTTTCAGATAACCTTTATTCCTAGAACAATAACCACTTTCGGTATATGGTTGAAAATTTACAAATGCCCTTAGAATTTTAGAACTTTTATTTAATGTTAACTTTAACTTTCATATATAATCTGCTCATATTATACATATGTAATATATATACAATACATATATATTATTCTTTTTATACATATACAATATATGATATGTATGTATTATTCTAGTGGGGACCCTTCTTTCAATTTTCATTTCTGAGGATATTTCCACCTATTTTTCTCTGTCCCAATCCTGACAATTTTCTTATAATGTTTGTATTTATTTTATTTAGATGTGTTCACTCATTTTCCAGTGTTCCACATTAGAAAATAATTTCCATGGAAGACAGAACTTTAGCTGTCTTGTTATTCTTACATACCCAGGCCTGACTGACACAAGTTTATTGTGTGCAATGTTCCATGAAAACACTGTTTTAACAATTATCTAATAGCCTTCCATAATTTTGAGGTAGCTTATGTAGCCCTTTTTGACAGATGAAGGAACTAAAGATACAGAATAAATCCAAGTGGATTAAAATTGCTACAAAAAATTTTTACCTTCAATATTTAAAACAAGTGTATAACAACAATAAAAAAATAAGCAAGTTAGTAATATATCTGATGAGAAACACACTTGAAGTAAAACAAGGAAAGACGTTGAAAAACAAAGAAATGGGGAAATATCCACCAGGAGCTGCAAGAAAAAAATGGACAAATCCATAATTACAAAGGGGTATATATGCATTTCTATCATAAACTGACCAATGAAGCCAACAAAAGATCATTATAGATACAAAAATTTCAACAATTAACAAGCTTGATATTAACCTTACCCTTTAACTTGGCTGTTGCTTCTTTATTATTCTTTTCCTTTAAACGGACTTCTTTGAAGTATACTTCAACTAGAGTAAAAAGCATAAATATTAACTGTACTGTTTGATGCACTTTGACAGATGTGTACACACAGGTAATAATTGCTCCAATTAAGATTAGAGCATTTTCATTATCAGAGAATCCTCCTGTGACCTCTTCCAGTCAACTCCTACATCCCACCTCCAAAGGCAACACTGACCTGATTCCTATAACGAAAGCTTTGTTTTATTCTGTTCTTGAACTTCATATAAGTGAATTAATGTAATATATTCTTTTAACAATTTTTCTCCTTTCACTAAACAGTGTTTTTGAGATTCACTGATATTGTTGCATGTATCAATAGTTTATTATTTTAAAGATAAGTAATAGTTTATTCAAATACTTCAATTTATAATTGACATTTTATCATTTAAAAAACAATGAAACATTTTAGAGTTATTTTCTTTTTTTAAACTAATTTTTATTTTTTAATTACAGTTGACATTACATATTATATTAGGTTTGGGTATACAGTATAGTGATTAGACATTTTAATAACTTACAGAGTGGTCACCCTGATAATCTAGTACACATAGTCATTACAACATTGTTGACTATATTCTCTATGCTGTACTTTACATCCCTGTGACTGTTTTTATAACTGTCAATTTGGACATATTAATCCTTTCCCCTTTCACACCCATCCCCCTAATATGTCCCACCCATTCCATTTCAGATAGAAAGATAAACATTTCATGCAAATGGGAACCAAAAAAAATTAATAATAATAAAAAAGCTGGGATAGCAACACATGCATCAGACAAAATAGACTTTAAAACAAAAAACTATAACAAGAGCCAAGTAAGGACCTGGCAATTTCACTTCTGGGTATTTATCTAAAGAAATCCAAAACACTAATTCGAAAATATATATGCACCCCTAAGTTTATTGCAGCATTATTTACAACTAGAGGCCCAGTGTACAAAATTTGTGCCCTCAGGGTGTGGGGGTCCCTCATCCTGGCCTGTGTCCTCTTGCAGTCTCAGAGGGTGTCTGACTGATGGCTTAGGCCAGCAGTCGTACATCCTTAGGGCTGCTACAGAGGCAGGAGAGGTTCCTGCCACCGCCCCTCCATTTGCCAGCAGTGAGCCCAGCTTCAGGCTGAGCCGTGCTTCCCCTGTGGGAGTGCACTGACCACCAGTGGACAGCTCCTGTGTTTTCTGTCCCCTGGTGGTCAATGCACATCACAGTGACTGCTTATTCTACAGTTTGCTCAATTTGCATATTAGCCTTTTATTATATAGGATAGCCAAGATAAATATTCATCAGTAGATGAATGGGTAAAAAAGCTGTGCAATATTACTCCTCCATAAAAAAGAATGAAATCTTGCTAGTTGTGACAGTATGGAGGAAACTAGAGGGTATTTTGCTAAGTGATATAGGGTAGACAGAGAAAGACAAATACCATGCAATTTTCCCTATATGTAGAATCTATAAAACAAAATAAGTAAACAAACAAAACAGAAGAAACTCAGAGATACAGAGAACGTTTTGATGGCTGACAGTTCATTCTTTTATTTGGATAAGTAGGCTGGCTTAGATTTACCACAGTTTGTATATTTTCCTCACTTTTGATTTTGATCAACATTTGGATTGTGTCTAGGTCTTGGTTATTCTGAATAAAGTGTCTATGAACAGGTAAATGCAAGTCTTTTGGTAGGTATAAGCCTTCATTTCTTCTGGATAAATTCCTAGAAAAAGAGTTGCTGGATCATATATGGCAAGTATAAGTTTGACATTACAAGAAACTGCCAAACTGTTTTTCAAAGTGATTGAATTATTTTACATTCTGATTAGAAATATATGGGAGTTCCAGTTTACATTCTCACTAAACTTGTTTTAGTCATCATTGCGGGTGTGAAGCATGTGTGAAGTAGTATCTCAGTGTAGTTTTAATTTACATTTTGCTGATGGTGAGAGATTTTGATGATGTTTCCATGTATTTGTTTATTTGGGTGTTGTATCAAAAGACCCAAGCTTTTTGCCCCATAAGAAAAAAAACAATAACCAGGTTGTTTGCCTTATTATTAAGTAACGTGCAATTTTTATATATATTCTGGATAGTTCATGGTAGGCAGAATGCCCCTCTCCCCATAAAGATGTCTGAGTCTAGTCCCTGGATTCTATTCTATGCATGTTACATTATAAGACAAAAGATATTTTGCAGACAGAGTTAAGGTTAGGGACCTGAAAATAGGGAAGTTGCTTTACATTACCTGTGTGGGTTCCATGTCATCATATGAGCTCTTAAAAGCAGAGAACTTCCTCTAGCTGGAGGCAGAAGAGATGAAGCAGAAGGAAAAATCAGAGAGATTGGAAGCATGAGAAAATTTGACACACCATTGCTGGCTTAAAGATACAGAGGACAGTGTGACAGGAATATAGGCAGCCATAAGGAGCTGAAAAGAGGCTCCTGGCTGGCAGCCAGTGAGGAAATGAGGACTTCAGTTTAAAAGTCTCCAGGAACAAAATGCTGCCAACAACCTGAATGAGTTTGAAAGGGGATTTTCCTCTAGGGCCTCTAGTAAGAGCCCAGGATGGCTGACACCTTGATTTTGGCCTTGTTGAGACCCAGAGCAGATAAACCAGAAAGTCCATCTGGATTTGCAACCTACAGAGCTATGAGATAATAAAATTGAGTTGCTTTAAGAAACTAAATTTGTGGTAACTTGTTAAAGTGGCAATAGAACACTAATGCAAGACTCAAGTCCTTTGTCAAATAAATGCATCGTGAATATTTTCTTGCCATTTTGGTTTGGCTTTTCATTTTCTTAATGGTGTCTTTTGATGAATACTAGTTTTTAATTCAGGTGAAGTCCAATTTATAGGAAGTCCAATTTATCATTCAGAGTGGTTCTTATTTTGTTATTGGGAACTGATCTCTAACATTAGGTCCTCTTTCCACCTCTCTCCCCCCCAGGGGATTTTATATTTTTTCAAAGTTGTTAAGGTTTGTCTTTCAGCTTCCAGTACTGCCCAATAACAATTAAAATGTATCAGATCAGTGGTTAACCAGGAATCCTAATAATAACACCCATATTTATTAGCCAAGATCTACCTCCATGCAGAATCATTCATCCTTATTTCATTAAATAGGTATTGGTTCTTTTTTCCCAAACCATTATCTTCCCATATGATTTTATGATCAGCTGTTGTTGTTTTTTTTTTTACTTTATTGATCTTTTACAGAGAGGAAGGCAGAGGGAGAGTTAGAAACGTCAATGAGAGAGAAACATCGATCAGCTGCCTCCTGCACATTCCCCACTGGGGATGTGCCCACAACCCAGGTACATGCCCTTGACTGGAATTGACCTGGGACCCTTCAGTCCACAGGCCGACGCTCTATCCACTGAGCCAAACTGGTCAGGGCATGATGGACTGTTTTAATTCTACCAGGAAGCAAACTCTTAAGTGCATATTTCTTTAGCTGCCATGTACTGAGCCTTGTCATGTGGCAGGAAGTCCCCTGGGAATATGTTACAGCTCCAATCTTCATAAGAACCCTGCAAAGTAAGTATTATTGACACCACTTTAAAAAATAATATTGTAGTTTAGCATTTAAAGGAAAATGCAAACATTCTGAAAGTCTATTGCTTTGGGTATTGCCAATTTTCAACTCAGATCCTCCTTAGGATGTTAACCTATGTATACCCACAAATTTCTCTTTGAAATAAAACTTTACCAGTTTTTACTTTTTAAATAATATAAATATGCTTAATTTTTTTGGATTCTAAGATATTCTGTTTAAATACTTGACCACAAAGCTGTAAGGAAAATGTAGTGAAGAGGAGGGGGTTAACACTGTATTAGATTAAAAACTCAGAAGGCCTGCATATGCATTTTGTTTCATGACATCTCTTTCGTAAGACAGGCGTTGTTTTCTTTAACCACACATGAAAAAGAAGGGAATTTTAGCACCTCGAAATTTACCTCTCTTTGTAAAGTCCTTATTTTGGCAGGTTTAGGAATTCATGAGATATGTACTCCGGCTGTTGTGGTTTTTGTATACCGTGCCACCTGGATCAAAGATGGCTCAGAATCTCACCTGCATTGAGCAAACACTGCTACATGAAATTCAATCCACTGTAATTCATTCTCTTGAAATCTTTATAAAGAAGTTGCAAGGGAAATGCATGGATAATTACTGTTTATGCTTAAGAACCAAATTTACCCCTTTCATTGGGCTTGAAGGAGATGGTAATGAGCTTCTTTTGTGGCCCTGCCATTCACCAGAAGATAGCTCTTTCAAGCTGAAGGCTAATTTCTCTCTCACTGAATAGCATTTCAGCAATGTTGCCAGGGGAATTTTATTTTTGTTATTTTATTTTTTTTAGTGAACGTATTACATCTCACTGTTTTAAAAAAATCAAACTCTACAGAAAGGTACAAGATGTAAAATATATATCCAGGCCATGTACCTTCAAACCATATAGTCATTATTAACTGCTAGAGGCCTGATGCACAAAAATTCATATAAGAATAGGCCTTCCTTTCCTTGGCTGCCAGCACCGGCTTTCCTCTGGCACTCAGGACCTGTGTTTCCCTCCTCCGGCTGCCAGCAGGCACCAGGGACCTGGGTTGGCTTCCCTCCAGCCCTGGCTTTGTCAGGAAGGACATCCAGAATGAAGTCTGGTCTAATTAGCATATTTCCCTTTTATTATTATAGATTTCTTACAGACTTCTGGGGGAAGAGGAAATACATGCTCTTTAAAAATATACAAATGATTCTTTATATATAATTTCATTTTTTTTCTATAAAAATGTAACTCCCCTCACCTTTTAATAATATATCTAGGACATCTTTTCTCTTAAATGGTTCAAATTGATTTTTTTGGTGGTTTGACCTAATGTCTCAGGATATAAATGTAGCTCATTCTTTGGACCAGTGATATAGTGGTCTTTATTTTAATTGAATTATATTTAACATACAATATTGGTTTTGGGTATACAGAGCAGTAATCTAATTTGTTTATACATTATGTAATTGTCTCTTATAGAACAGATATACAGAATGTATCTAGTCAGCCCTAGTTACTGAGCACTCAGTTTGCCTACATTATTTTCTGATTATATAAATGCTAAAATGAATATATATTATACATTTACATATATATTGTATGTAACATGAATATATACTATATTTTTATATATGTAAATTTATATTATATATTACATATATAACATGGACATAATTTAAATATATCCCATGTATATAAATTTATTTATTGGAATACTTTGTGACTTTATCTAGTTGATGCATTTTTAGTAGAAAAATTTTGAGGTTGAAGAGAATGTACATTTTTAAATCTTAATTTTGTCAATATTTCCACAAAAATGTGCCATTAATTTGGGCCCAACAGTACAGGACAGTGCCTCAAAACTATTGCAAATCAGGAGTTTTAATTTTTGCAAATTTTTGGGTAAAATTTTTATCTATTTCATTATTTAGATTGACTTTTAAGAATGAGTGGTTTTGAACAGCTTCTTATAGTTTTGTTTGCTTTTTGTATTTCACTTTCTACAAAATTTGCATTTTTAAAATCATTTAAAGACCATGGACTCATTTCCACTGATTTGTGGCTGTACTGTGTAAGTTCAAGAAATTAGCTATATATCACATGTTTTTCAAGCATGAATAAAATGTTAACATGGTAAAAGTAATTTTGAGACTATTTCACAGCTTACATATAGGATAATTTCATTTTTGCAGTTTTATTTTAATTTGATAAATAGTTTCTTAAATTTATTAAAACAATTTTTATTTGTTAATCTGATAAAAATTCTTTTCTCTATAATTTCTGTATGTTTTGTCTGACTTAGTTCTTTCCTGCTCCAAAATGATTAAAAATTTATCTCTATATTCTTCTAATATTTCTAGTGTTTTCTTTGAAAGATGTATATATATCTGTTTTTCCCACAAAGTTCTGATTTTAATATTCCATTTTAGGATAAGACTATGCCACCACAATTAATTTTAGAAAAAGCATAGCTATCTCCAGTAACTTTAGTTACTATAGCATAGCTAAGTCATGGTCTGCATTAGTTAAGCATTCCTCAAAACTGTCCTGCCCCGATTCATGCTTCCAAAACAATTTTGCAATCCTTAGTTTGGTTTTCTGGAAGGTGACAATGCTCTGGAGTAGGAATGTAGCTGGAATCCCACCTGTAAATGATGAATTTGTATTCTGATGCAAAGCAATGTTTTCTACAACAGTGTTTCCCCTTGAAGTTTCAGATTTTCAGAGATGAGACTGAGTTCACCCTAGAAACTGAAGGTAAATGCGACTTAATTACAGGTTAAGGAAGGGGTTCGAGTCTGTTCCTAATTTAGGTTCCCATCTGAAAGGTGGCTCAGATACTTGTCCCACATAAGCAGAGAGAGAGAGAGAGAGAGAGAGAGAGAGAGAGAGAGAGAGAGAGAAAGAGAGAGAGAGAGGGAGAGAGAATCTTCCCTGGGGCAAGCAAATGTTAAGATGTTAAGGCAGCAAAGTTGGGGGATTTGTTGTTGGTTTTGTATGTTTTGTTTGTTTGCTGGCTTATTATTTTTCCAGGAGTTCATTGGCCCTAGACAGCCTGGCTTCATTTAGGGAAAGGTCCGTGGGCGTTTTGTGGGTTTCACTCCCTAAGCCTCTGCAGTACCTCTATGACTTGCAAAAACAGCCATGTGGGATGCTAATTTGGTCTTTGGTTTCTTTTTGGTATCAAATACTGCCAACTTGGCCTTAAATGTGTGCCAGATGCGTTATGGTTTTATGATGTGATACCGTTAGGAAGTCTGGGTGAAGCATGAATGTGCCTGGCTTCTGCCCCTGGAGTGGTTCCTGTCGCTGTGGCTACGGCACAAGCTCCGAGCTGAGAGCTTTGCTGGGTACTTTGGTGAGAAGTATCTGGCAGTGAAAGGTCATTGAGTCCCTGGTGACAACTTCAGGTTCTCTAGTTTTCTGTCTTTTCTCTGATGGCTGGATCTCTGGGTCCCCTGAGAACTTGTCAAAGGCTTGCCTGGAGAAAGACACAGAAGCCTCACCACAGGGCAATACACTGTCAAGGCTCGCCAGAGTCCCAGGGCAACCTCCCAATGTGTACAACAAGGGGACTGTTGCTTTTCCATTTGAGGCTGTGTTTACTGATGGGAGAGACAGAGAGAAAGAGAGAGCGTGTGTGGGATGAGAGAGGAAGAAGAGAGAGACATTGATGGTTGCCTTCTGTGTGCTCCCAACTGAAGATTGAAACCGCAGCCCTTTTGCTGTATGGGATGATTTCCCACCAACTGAGCCTCCTGGCCAGGGCTTCAATTAATATTTTAAGGACATTGTCATCACTGATGGGCATGAAACTTGAACAAACTTACCTTTTGAGTAGGAAATGGGAAAAAAAAAGAGAGAGGGATACTTAGAGGGAAAAATGTAACTAGGAAGTTTAAGGAGAGGAAGAGATGATTTGAATGGAAATGGATTCTTTTGGAGACTGAAATATATGGACAACATCCCAGTTCTATATATATATGTTTTATAAGAGACATACTCCAGACACTATAAGGGAGCATTATTTTTATTTACATTTTCATTTTACTTGTATTGCTTGAAAGCAGGTACAAAAATGGTTACAACTTCGTGCTTTGTTTCTGATTTTCACCAAACATGTCTAACTGTGATCAAAGATGTACTACTACGTGGTATTAAAATAGGGTCCACTTAGAAAGCTAATCAGTGTTACGAATCAATGAAATTCTAAGATTTTTAAATCTTGAAAATGCAAAGGCAAATTGCAAGTTCTATTGGTCCGTGGGCAGACTTCAATATTTTATTTCTGAGACCTGTTTGCTTACTCTGCTAGTATTCAGGATCAATTAGCTTAAACCAGAATATTTACTGTTGCTAATAGTAATAATTAAAAATGGAAGGAAAATCATAGAGGAAAACAGTGATGTACCTTGGGCATTATTTCCATAATAAGGTATTTACAAAATGCAGAGCAATTCAAGGGATTTTTACAATGAATCAAAATGAGGTACCAAAGACCAGTTTGTTTTCAGGATGTGGCAGCAGCTCCCATCTCCTGTGACAGGGTCATAGTCTCTTGTTAAAAGGCTACTTTCTTCACACCATGTGACATTTGCTGTTCAGAATCATATTTAGATTACATGCACTATTAACTTGTAGTAGACGGAAGGAAGATAATCCATTCCCTTAATTTCCTTCTCCATTTTTTTGACACTTGTCTTAGGACAGAGATGCCCAGTAGAACTTCCTACGCTAATTTGGTAGGCTGTGGCCACATGTGGGTATTGAGCACTTGAAATGTGGCTAGTGTGGCTGAAATTGAGAGAGGCAGATGTGGCTAGTGCTGCTGCTTTGGATGTTGCAGCCCTAGGTTACGTTTACGTAATTTCCTCCATGAGGATTAGCTTGGGGAAACATTACTAGCCAGCGTTTCTTAAATAACAGCACCGGGGAGAAAATTTCAAGTAATCATTTATAAGTTCCACAATTTAACTTAGGAATATTTTATAAAACCCCAGTTCCCCATACTACATTTAGGGGAAAGTTATTGATTATATAAGAAGCTCTAATACCACTTTCTAAAATGCTCAAACAAAAATGCACAATTTGATAAACAAGTCTTATCACTTAGAACTTTTTTTTTTCCTTTCTTAAATACTTTTAGGTTATTCTGGTGTGATCAGGTTAGATGTCAATTTGGAAGTTTCTTGTATTTACCCCAGACTGTTTTAATAGAAATCTTATGTGACAAGATTTAGAGAGGAAGGATTTTTCATCCTATATTTTGGTGCCATGCAAACTGTCTTCTTTTAAATCATGAAGGTGCAGGAGAAATGCATGGATTGGTTTTGCTTCACAGCTCTGGGAAGAGCAAAACTTTTGTTTCCATGTGATCCAAGATGACTGATATCATCCCAAACAGTGTACCATGGTAATAAACTTTTTATTCCCAAGTGAATGATTTTTAATTATATAAACTAATCAGCATAATCTGTGTCAGGGTTTTCCTCTGGGGGACATAATATGATAAAAAGTGATACTGAGGCATAGAGATTATGAGATATCAAGAGCTAGGGTGCATGCAATACACTTAGTTTGACTTTGTAGGTATTGATTTCATTCATAAATCTATTTAATCACATGGACATAGTTTTACTTCTTTCTTGGGAAATCATTATCCAAACACCATTTCCAATGCATATGTATATGAACATTGGATTTTGTATGTGCGTTATAAGGCCTGTGACAAGTTGACAAATCTGTTCACTCTTTTTTTCTCAGGGCCTCTGTTTAATTATCTGATGTAAAATACAAACACACACACACACACACACACGCACATACACACACACACACACACACACACACACTCATGGAAGAAAGTGAATGCAAGGTGAGCAGGTATGTGTTGTGGGCAAGTGGAACTCATTCCTTTTGGACATCTGGGAAACATGTAGAATATGTCTTAGATATGCCCCAACTGATGGGGGCAAGGAAGCTGATGTATTTATCCACCAACCTTTGTCCATCTCCGCTTGAACAATGCTTTCCAAGTCTGTAAACTGCCGAGCTCTACAATTAATGACCACTAATGAGCAGAGTGGTCTTCCATGACTTTGGAAAATACCCAGAAGCAAAGAAATACAAAAATAATGGCATTTGGAAAAAGAAAGTATACAATAAATTGATAACACTGAGGGATATAGATGGAATAAGAACACCATTTGCTACACGAGGGGGTGTCTAAAAAGTTCAAAGAACAGACTTGTTAGGCTTCCAGTGAATGGCCCCTGGGGGGGTAACATAGTTGAGTTCAGCTGTACCATTCACCCCTGGATGACTTTGAGTGAACCACTTGAGAAAAGATGAAGATCTGGGTGAGTGGCAATGAAGCCATGCTGGGGTAATGGGAATAAGGGGAGTAAACTGAAAAACATTCATGAACCAAAGCCAGCAAGACTTGGGGATTGATAGGATAGGAGATACAATGGGAGAAAAGGGGACAATAAAAACAGGATGTAGTGGTCTAATTTGGATGACTGGGCAGATATTAGTGCCAACAACTGCATCTGTGAACTATGCAGGATAAACCAGGTTTAAGGGAAGATAATAGTCTTGAAGTACCCTGGGAATAGATCCTTAGGAAACTATAAGGCTATGAGACATGTAAGTCAAAGTTAGAGAATATTTCTTGGTAGGAAAGAGAGAGTTAAGAATAATCAACATTCTGACAAATCTTCCACGATGGTCATTGATGGACTGGGATCATCAATGCATAGAAAAAATCAAAGTAAAAGGAACTTATGGACATAAAAAAGGAATAGGGTTGAAGATGGGAGGAAGGAGGATGAACAAGAGTATAGCATCATGGGAGGGAAAGATGTAGTTTCCAGAAGGTCAGCATGATAAACATATAAGATATTAGAGACTGAGACTATTCTATAGACATTATCTTATACATGATGATTTAGCCCCTCTGCTGACTATTCCTCTCTTTGACTCTTCTCCATACTGTGCCTCTGCATATTCTCCTATATATTACTCAAAACCCAATTTAGAGGCATTGCCCCCTTAAAGGCAGGAAAACTTCCCAAGCTTGATGCTTACCCATCAGAACTATAGAAGGTGCTTCTTCATTTGACCCTATTGCTGTAATGCTGACCTCTGTCATTGCATGCATAGTATCTACATGCTTACTTTCCTCTCCATAAGGTTATTGTGGCAGACTGATTTGCATTGAGGACCCCACTTTTATCCGCTCCTTTTGATAGTGCCCTCCTACACTTGGACTTGACTGTGCATATTTTTTGATCCAATGGAATGATAGCAAAATTGACATAACAGAGACTTGAAAATGTTTGGGCAATTTAACTTTTTCTCTTAGAACTGGTACCACAGGTGACAAGTCCAGGCTAACCTGCTGGAGAAAGAGAGATCACTTGGAGCAGAACCAAATTATCTTAATCAAAGCCATTCTATAGCAAACAGCCCCTAGCTGAGCCAATAGCTGTATTTCCAAGTGCTAAGTTTTGGGAAGATTTATTATACAGCAGTACCTAATATAATCAGAAATCATATCTTATATATTTTTTAACATTAGCACATTTAGCTGAGTACTTAGTATAGTGAATGATCCATAAACGTATGTTGAACTGAAAAGTATAGAAGATATGGAATGAAAATTCTAATCTATTAGAAAGCATTTTTCTCCTCTTTTTCTACCAAACATCATGACTATGCCCCAACTTTCTCACTTACTTTTACCTCAGAGATGTCAGGAGCTAAATCTGTAGGGTGGCTGTGGGAATTCCAGCATGCACTGTGTGGTTTGAAGTTCGCAGACAAGGGAGCATGGCTTCCTTCCTTGGCGTGCTGCCCCATGCGTGGTGAGCGAAGCAGCCATGCCAAAGTGGCAGCCGCCATGTGGGAGCCCAACTCTACTGCCATAAATTAGACGGGGGCAGGAAGGCGCAGTGGGAATCTGCGGTTTCAACTACCTAGTAGTTCATTTTTGTTCTTGTTTTTCAGTTAGCAATCTGTAAAATTTATTGCAAAATTAAGCTCCCTGCTCCAGAGTCAATAATATTCCTGGTGCCAGGTGGTGTAATAATTCACAATAAGGACAGGAATTGGAGGGAAGGAGACTGATTTAGGAAGTAGACTTCCAATCCCTATTTGCTGCTGCCTACTCCCTGCTGCTAAAGGTCAGGTAAGTAGAGGGCTAAGATTACAGCCTCATAATATCCTTGGAGAGCTAGAATTTCTATTGGGTTTGAAATTAAAACAAAAATTATTTCTTTTGCATGATGGATTCCTTTGATCCTTCCCACCTCTGTTTCCATTTTAGCATAAAAATAGAAACATTCAATTTCATATTTTGTTTCTGGCATCTAAGGAAGAGGTACTGTAGAAAACTTAGCCCTGTGCAAGATTCTTGTAGTGCTTTCTAATATCCTATTATCAGTCTCTCTGAACTTGAGGTGCCATTGGAGATCTCTCTATTCCAACATCTTCATTTATAGATGCTAACACAAGTCTGGATGTAATTAATGAATGTTAACATCCTACCCAGCTATCTATCTGGGACTAGAACCTAGTCTGATTCCCAGATCATACACCAACTGCTTCACTCCACATTCTGCTACTTAAAGGATTTCAACTTACTACTTTAGTCTTTTTTGGTTATACAAAGGTGGGCAAAGGTAGGTTTACAATTGTGAATATATGAAACACAGTTTATTCTTTTGTTATTTATTAATTATTATAATGATTTTCCATATGAACAACTGCAAACCTACCTTTGCCTATCCCTGTATATGGTATCTTTAAAAAATTCTCTTCATTCCCTACTTTTTTCCTTTTTGAATATTTTTTATTGTTTAAAGTATTACATGTAGTAGTACATATATCTTATTTTTTTTCCCTATTGACCTTCCCCCAGCCTCCTTTACCCCCTGTCGCATGCCCTTATCCCACCCCTCCATTGTCTTGTGTCCATTTGTTGTGCTTATATGCATGCATACAAGTCCTTTGGTTGATCTCTTCCAATCCTCCCCAACAATTCCCTACTCTCTCATTGTAATTTGACAGTTTGTTTGGTGCTTTACTGCCTCTGTGTTTATCTTTTTGTTTATCAAGTTATAATGTTCTTTATTTTCCATACATGAGTGAGATCATGTGGTATTTTTTTTTATTGCCTGGTTTATTTCACTTAACATAATGCTGTCAAAGTCCATCTATGCTGCTGCAAATGGTAAGAATTCCTTCTTTTTTATAGCAGTATAGTATTCCATTGTGTAGATGTACCATAGTTTTCTAATCCACTCATCTGCTAATGGGCATTTGGGCTGTTTCCAAATCTTAGCTATAGTGTGTGCTCCAATGAATATAGGGGTGCATATATCCTTTCTGATTGGTGTTTCTAGTTTCTTGGGATATATTTCTAGAAGTGGTATTTCTGGGTCAAATGGGAGTTACATTTTTAATTTTTTTGAGGAAACTCCATACTGTTCTCCACAGAGGCTGTACCAGTTTGCATTCCCAACAGCAGTGCACCAGCATTCCTTTTTCTCTGCATCCTCACCAGCACTTGTCATTTGTTGATTTGTTGATATTACCATTCTGACAGATGTGAGATGCTACCGCAATGTCGTTTTGATTTGCATCTCTGAGATAATTAGTGACTTTGAGCATATTTTCATATGTCTCTTGGCCTTCCTTCTGTCTTCTTTTGAAAAGATTCTATTTAAGTCCATTGCCCATTTTTTTATTGGATCATTTATCTTCCTTTTATTCAGTTGTATAAATTCTCTGTAGATGCTGGAGATTAAACCTTTATTAGTGATAACATTTGCAAATATGTTCTCCCATACAGTGGGCTTTCTTCTTGTTTTGTCGATGGTTTCTTTTGCTGTTCAAAACTTTTTTATTTTGATGTACTCCCATATGTTTATTTTCTCGTTAGTTTCCATTGCCCTAGGAGTGGTATTGGGTAAGAAATTGCTTCAGTATATGTCTGAGATTTCTCTGCTTGTGGATTCCTCTAGTATTTTTATGGCTTCCCATTTTATATATGTCTTTTATCCATTTTGAGTTTATTTTTGTTTACAGTGTAAGTTGGTGGTCTAGTTTCAGTTTTTTTTTGCATGTATCTGTCCAATTTTCCCATTACCATTTATTTATTTATTTATTTATTAAATATATTTTATTGATTTTTTACAAAGAGGAAGGGAGAGGGACAGAGAGCTGGAAACATTGATGAGAGAGAAACATCGATCAGCTGCATCCTGCACACCCCACACTGAGGTACACACAACCGAGGTACACACCCCTGACTGGAATCAAACCTGGGACCTTTCAGTCTGCAGGCTGATGCTCTATCCACTGAGCCAAACTGGTCTTGGCCCATCACCATTTATTGGAGAGATTACCTTGACACTATTGTATGTTCATGCCTACTTTGTTGAATATTAATTGAGCATAGTGGTTTGGGTTGATATCTGGATTTTCTATTCCATTGTTCTATATGTCTGCTCTTTTTGCCAGTACCAGGCTGTTTTGAAACTGTGTTTGTAATACAGCTTGAAATCTGGTATTGAACAAACCTACTTTGGTCTTCTTTCTCAGGATTGCTGTGGCTATTCAGGGTCTTTTTATTCCAGATGAATTTTTGGAGAGTTCATTCTAGGTCTGTAAAATATGCCGTTGGTATTTTAACGGGGAGAGCATTGAATCAATAGATTGCTTTGGGTAGTATGAACATTTTAATGATGTTGATTCTCCCAATCCATGAGCATGATATGTTCTTCCATCTGTTTATGTCTTCCTCTATCTCTTTTTTTTCAATGTCCTATAGTTTTCTGCGTATAGGTCTTTTACCTCCTTAGTTAAGTTTATCCCTAGGTATCTTAATATTTTTGGTGCGATGGTAAATGGGATTGCTCTTTTAGTCTCTCTTTCTGTAAGTTCACTATTGGTGTATAGAAATGCCATAGATTTCTTGGCATTAATTTTGTATCCTGCCACATTGCTGAATTCATTTATTCAATCTATTAGTTTTTTGATGGAGTCTTTCAGATTTTTATGTACAATATAATGTCATCTGCAAATAAGGACAGCTTTACTTCTTTTCGAATTTGGATGCCTTTTATTTCTTCTTCTTGTCTAATTGCAATGGCTAATACTTCCAGTACTATGTCGAACAGAAGTGGTGAGAGTGGGCATCCCTGTCTTGTTCCTGTTCTTAGGGGAAATTGCCTTAGTTTTTGCCTATTGAGTCTGATGTTAGTTGTGGGTTTATCATACATGGTTTTTATTATGTTGTGGTATGATCTTTCTATTTCCACCTTGTTGAGAGTTTTTATCAAGAAAGGGTGTTGGATTTTGTCTAATCCTTTTTCTGCATCAATTCATATGACTATGTGATTTTTATCTCTCAATTTGTTTCTGTGATGTAACATGTTAATTGATTTGTGGATATTGTACCATCCTTACATTCCTGGGATAAATCCTACTTAATCATAGTGTATGATCTTTCTGATGTACTGCTGGATCCAATTTGCTAGAATTTTGTCATCTATGTTCATGAGGATTATTGGCCTGTAATTCTCTTTCATTGTGTTGTCTTTATCTGGTTTTGGTATTAGGTGATGCTGGCTTCATAGAAAGAGCTTGGAAGTGTTACTTCTTCTTGAATTTTTTGGAATAATCTGAGGAGGATAGGTTTTAGTTTTTCCTTGAATGTTTGGTAAAACTCCCCTGTGAAGCCATCTGGCCTGGACTTTTGTTTGCTGAAAGCTTTTTGATGATTGCTTCAATTTCTCCTATAGTTATTGGCCTATTGAGATGTTTAGATCCTTCCTAATTGAGTTTTGGAAGGTGGTATTTTTCTAGGAATATGTCCATTTCTTGCAGGTTGTCCAATTTGTTGGAAAAGAGTTGTTCATTGTATTTTTAACAATCCTTTTTATTTCGTTTTTTAATTAAATATTTATTATTCAGGTTATTATATTTGTTTCTCTTTTTTCCCCTCCATAGCTCCCCTCCATCCAGCTCCCACCCCTCCCTCTACCCTTACCTCCCTCCTGTTGACCTCATCCATAGGTGTATGATTTTTGTCCAGTCTCTCCCTGTACACCGTTCATCCCTTTCCCCCTGAGAATTATCAGTCCACTCCCTTTCTGTGCTCCTGATTCTATTATATTTACCAGTTCATTCTGTTGATCAAATTTTTAATTCCCTTAATTTTTGGATTCACTTGTTGATAGATATGTATTTGTTGTTCATATTTTTTTTATTTTTTATCTTTTTCTTCTTCCTCTTCTAAAAGAGTACCTTTCAGCATTTCATATAATACAGGTTTGGTGTTGATGAACTTTAGCTTTTTCTTATCATGTTGTCCAATGGTGATAGTGATATATTAAAGTCTCCTCTATGATTGTATTACAGTGAATCTCTCCCTTGATATACTCCAAGAATTTATGTATATATTTGGGTGCTCCTGTATTGCATATGTATATGTTTACCAGAGTTATTTTTTCTTGTGGGATTGCTCCCTTTAGCATTATGAAGTGGCCTTCCTTATCTCTTGTTATGTCCTTTACTTTGAGATCAAATTTGTCAAATATAAGTATTACTACCCCAGCTTTTTTTTTTCTTTTTCATTTGCCTGAAAAATCTTTTTCCATTCCTTCACCCTCGGTCTGTGCGCATCTTTTTTTCTGAGGTGGATTTCTTGTAGACAGCAGATATATGGGTTGTGTTTTCTTATCCAATCTGTTACCTATGTTTTTTGGTTGGAACATTTAATCCATTTACATTTAAAGTTATTATTGATAGGTACTTATTTGTTGTCATTTTTATCCTTTACCCCATGTTCCTTCTTCTCTTCCTAGTTCTTTTCTTTTTCTCTTCTTTCCTTTTCTCTTTCTTTCTTTCTTTCTTTCTTTCTTTCTTTCTTTCTTTCTTTCTTTCT
>JAAGEH010000006.1:27093805-27142093 GCA_011751065.1 Lasiurus cinereus | reverse complement strand
TCTTTCTTTCTTTCTTTCTTTCTTTCTTTCTTTCTTTCTTTCTTTCTCTTTCACAGCATTTCTTGCATTGCTGGTTTGGTGGTAATAAATTCCCTTAGCCTTTTTTGTCTGTGAAGCTCCTGATTTCACCTTCAATTTTGATTGATAGCCTTGGTGGATATAGTATTATTGGATTCAGACCCTTCCTTTTCATGACTTTGTATATTTCATTCCATTCCCTTCTGGCCTGATGAGTTTCTATTGAGAAATCAGTCACTAGTCTGATGGGGGTTCCTTTGTAACTCACTTTCTGTCTCTCTCTGGCTGCTTTTAAGATTCTTACTTTGTTGTTGGTGTTTGCCAATTTAATTATAATGTACCTTGGCATCTGTCTTTTGGAGTTCACTTTGCTTGGAACTCTATGAGCTTTTTGGACTTGAGTAAGTTTTTTCTTCTCTATATCAAAGAAGAATTCTATCATTATTTCTTTAAATAGGTTTTCTATTCCTTGTTCACTTTCCTCTCCTTCTGGAATTCCTCTTATGCGGATTTTGTTTTGTTTTGTTTTGTGTTGTCCCAAAGTTCCCTTAGGCTCTCCTCCTGCTTTTTAACTTTTTTTTTTCCTAGAAGCTGCTCTGTTTGGGTATTTTTTCCTACCTTGTCTTCCATCTCACTGCTTCTTCTAGTTTGCTATTGATGCTTTCTATTGATTTCTTTACAGCAGTGATGTCATTTTTCATTTCTTCTTGGTTCTTCTTCATTTCCTCTTGCTTCTTACAAATATTGCTGAATTTGTCTTCCATTCTTTTCACCCACCTTATGACCATTTCTCTGAATTCTTACTCTGACAGGTTGCTTGCCTCCATCTCTTTTACTTCCTTTTCTGGTGATGCCTACTTTTCTATGCTGGCTGTTTTTTTGTCTCTCTATGGTCTGTATTCTCTGGGTGTCTTGTTATGTAGTTCCATCTCTCCTTTCAATGGTGCATTTAGAGCTTCTCTGAATCTGTGTGTTTGTGCCACTTGGGGACTGATGTTCATAGGTTCAGGGCTGTTTGGTGGATGCTGTAGTTGTAGATTCCCCTGGCTTTTCCGTCATCCAATAACATCTACTTTCCCCTTTAAGATGTCATGGTCTCCACATCTGAGCCAATTGCTCATGGAGGAAACCCAGCAACAATGGGGGCTGCCCGGTCAGCAGAGTCCCATCCAGCAGTCCCCCACAGTCTCCTGGAGTACAGTTGTCCCTCAACTCACCAATAAACACTCCCCATGTGACCAAACACTCTCCCTTTTTTTTTTCTCACAAACTATCTTGCAGTCTGCCTTCCCATTGGCAGCCATCTTCCTTTCTCCCTATTATCTCCATTTTATAGATCTCTCTACTTTTTTCTTTTTGCAAAATGGTCACCACAATAAGTCTAGTTATTATTATTATTATTATTATTATTATTAAGTCATATTTTTAAAAATATGTTTTTATTGAGAAAGATAGAGAGAGAAACATTGATATGTGAGAAAGAAACTTCTATTGGTTGCCTCCATAGGCACCCTGACCAGGATTGAACTTGCAACGTAGGCATGTGCCCGGACCAAGAATTGAATTGGTGACCTCATGCATGGGACAAACACCTAACCAACTGAACCACATGGGCCTAGGAAAAATCCCATGTCTTAAAGAGTCTAAATTATGTGTCTAATTTTGTAAAAGGACCACAAAGCCACATTTTCATTCTAGCTGCAAAGCATGTTATTATTAATTTGCTTTTAGTTAATTATCTTTACAAAGTTACTTTCTGAAAGGCAATAATTGAAATGCTATATTTGGTTATTCAGTCTCTTCTTTAAAATGTCTACAAAATCATCTTTGCAATTTGGGTGCAAGGTTAGTGTTTTGGGAATATATTTAGCAGTTGGGAATTTTCTTCTATAAGTTAAGTTTCTATGCATTTCCTTCTTTCTTTTTTTTTAAACAAAAACAAAAATAAAAACAGGAATTTCCTGATTGAAATCATTGAAAAACTCAGAGATAGATTTAATTCTATTTCTCAGTCTGTCATCTGCAGGGCTGGCTTTCTTGTTCTATATCTCCATTTGCTTTTTTAGAAATTTTACATGGAATTTCTTCCTTTCAAACCCTAGGTTCTTTATGGAAACTGGAGCTTTAGCCATTGCAAAAGGTTGGCTATAAGGCATAGATTAGAAGGAATTGCTTTGATGTTGTTCAAAGTCAAGAAAGAATTTTACACCTCTCTGAGTATCCCTTGACTGCAAGTAAAGAATGTACCTCTCAGGAGAGGTACCAATTAGAGCTAATTGTATATGACCTGATTGATCCCTGGAGTGCCTAGAGTTTCTGATTGAATTTGCTATTGTCTCCATAAAATGAAGATTGACCTTAATTGCAAATTGTGGATTGGAGGGCCTAGTTGCATTTTCCATCTGACCAGAGTGATACTCTCAATATAATGGCCTAAAAGGGGCTATGTAAAACAGCCCCTGTCACAGAATTGCTACTGTAAAATCAAGGAAAGTTTAGGAGAGCTGAATTCCAGCATCTGGGAGAGAATGCTGGCAGGGATTGAGGGAACTCAGTGCTCAAGACCTGATACCTTTTCCCCAGTTATTTGTCTGGTGGGTGGGGTGGGAGAGACATAGAAACTCTTGTGCTGTGAACCTTCTGTAACCTGACCTGGGACTGGGTAAGAGGAGCCTGGTTCCAGCTTTACCAAGACCTTGAAACTCAGCCCACGCTGATTAAACTTGCGAGTATGTGAGCCTTTTCAAGTGCACTAATTGTGTTACTTGTGGATAGAAACTGTGAAAAAAATGGGTGTCTTCAAAGTCTCCAGCTTGGGATGAATCTTATTTCTAAGATGATTAAACATCTGTTCCATTCTGAGATTTGGAATCAAGTAAATGAATAGTTGGAAAACAAATTAAATAGGCATAGTTAAGCAGTCAATAAAATGGTTCCATATCTGATGATGTTTATTCTGACTTAGTTGAAATTAAATACTTCAAATGGGTATCATCTGTTCAATTCTATCCTTAAAAACTGAATAAAAACACATTGATATGATGCTCATGGCATATTCGAAGCTGTTTCAAAATGGTAATTGTCTATACTTGAAGAAACTTTCTTAAGTTTTCTCTTTCTTTGTAAGTGTAAATAGTGAGCATTCTATGACCTTCCATGGGAGACCAAATTAAGTGCAATGCTATCTCCCTCTTTGTAAAATAGTACTTAAAATTTCATACTGAATTGCCTTTCTTTCCTCACACACATAGACACATGTAATCCCTCCATCTACCAAGCACCCTAGACATTAAGTTTAATGTCTGCCTTCCAGAATCCAGTTACAGAGTTTAGAGTAAAAAGCAAAAAAGGAAGTATTTCCTCAATTAGCCATTTTCTTCCCAATTTACATAACAACAAATTGTCTATAATTGATTGTATATGGAGCAGATGTACAGGCTGCGTATATAATGTTGTGGTGAGAGGTATGCACTTTAAAACTGGATTCAAATTCCTGCTCCACCACTTATTAACTGTATGACCTAGGGCAAGTTATTTAAATTGTTTGAGCCCCAGTTGGCTCCTTTACAAAGTGGGATAATAATTCCACGTCTCTCAAGGGATGTGGATTAAACAAATCAATCTATATAAAATCTTTAAAATTGTGCGTGGGTACTATTACACTTGCATAGACAATATGCATGTTCTCTTAGAATAATACCCTGTGTCTTAGGAATCTCATATTTGTGAACTCAAGTAGTCATGCAATAAGTTTTCTTTCAGTTATGCTAGACTCACCTAATTAAGGTGTTCCAGTTTGAGGTTGTTTGGTGTCCACATGCCTTCTCCTCTTGAAATCAAGGATCATTTGCTTATAGCTTAGAGCCCTTTGCTTTGAAAGCACTAATCGCTAAACACCAGAGAATGCAGCTTTGAAGGTTTTAAAATCACCCCCCACCCCTGCCTTTTCTCAGGCTTATGTAAGTTTTAGTATTCTTATCACAGAAGAGAAGAGAGGCTGATGTGCTAGTGGAATAGTTTTAGTCAGGGAATGAGCGACTGGAGCTGATTTGCCTCTGGCATCTGCTCACCCTCTGTACAACCTCTTAAAATAATAAAATGCCATTTTTCTAGAGTCCTTCTCATTAGTAAACATTTTTAAAGACCTCTTCTAAGCTCATTGGGAAGCTCATGGTAGTCAGGTTTACCTGTCGTAGGATTTGTTTCAGATTGTGCCATAAGTCAGCAAGTGTACTACTTTCTCTGTTCCTCTTTATAATTCTGATGGGGACTGAGACATTCTTAACTGAAGCTTAAATAGGTGGGACGTAAAGGAGAGAGAGAGAGAGGAGAGCACTAGAATAGAAAGGAAAAGAAAAGTAAAAAGAAAGACTAAGCCCTCAGATTTGAAGGAACCCTTATACTTACCCAGGCTCTATTCTCTAGTCTCTCTTTAAGACAGATAGACTCTGAGGTGCCTCTCTGTCAGGCATCAGGGTGAACAAATTCACAGGTCCTCATGTTATGGGACTTTTATTCTTTCGTATAATGCAAAGTGGATGAATGCTCTCCTTGCCCTTTTTAAATGTGTGAATTTTTAAGTTTGACTTAAACATTGTTTTTCTTTTTGTAAGGATCATGACTCCATGATTGCCTCCATTTTGAAGTTTGTCCTTTGTAAATCTAAGTATAATAATTTCTATCTTATTTCATAGTTTTTGCCAATTTCATTGATTTGTTGGATGGTAACACCAAGAATACTGGGGTATATTACAAGTTCAAAATAAGAGTCTATTTTTTAATTGTCACCCAATGATATGTTTACTGATATTGAGGAAGAGAGAGAGAGAGAGAGATCAGTTGTCTCTTGTATGTGCCTTGACTAGGAATTGAACTGCAACTTTTTGCTGTACAGAAAGATGCTCCAACCAGTTGAGCCACTGGGCTAGAGCCAGTAAGAGTCTATTATTCCTTGTTTACTTTCTCTTTTACAGCATAAAGCTAGAAACTTCTCATCAAGGTGTCAAAACATCATTAGGTATGAGATAACAATCATCCTATATAATATAGAACTAATATGCAAATGGACATCATACCCTCACACTGTAATGCCATAAAGGCTCAGAAACTCAACACTGGGGAGAGAGGAATGGGGACCAGCCAGCTGTGGCTGGGAGAGAGACAAGCCACCTGCCCTGCAGTCCTGGGTACCTGAGGCTGTGGCCCAGGCAAAGCCACCCACCCATAATCCCCTGTGGCTGCAGCCAACCTGGGTAAGCCGGCCCAGATCCTGGGTGTCTGCAGCTGGCCAGAAGGAGAGAAGCCCAGATCCTGAGTGCCTATGACCAGCTGGAGGAGGAAATCCTGGGTCCCAGGTGTGGGGTGAGGCAGAGGCTGTTAGGGGCAATCCAGCTAGCAGGGGAGTAGTTATGGGTGATCAGGCTGGTAGGGGAGCAGTTAGGGGCAGTTAGGCAGGCAGGCAGGTGAGCAGTTAGGAGCCAGTGGTCCCAGATTGTGAGAGGAACTGAGACATTCCCTGAAGGGCCCCAGATTGGAAAGGGTGCAGGCCAGGCTGAGGGGATACGCCGCCCCCCCATGCATGAGTTTCATGCACTGGGCCTCTAGTTAATAATAATAGTTCCAGAAGAAACCATTTATACACATAAAAAGGATAAAAGTAAAATGTAAGAAAAGGTATTTTATATTTTTGTTCTTTGTTTGTTTGTTTGTTTGTTTTGTTAATACTCTCCAAGGCTATTTTTTTTTTAATTTATTTTTTTTAGAGAGAGTGGAAGGGAGGGAGAGAGAGGAAGAGAGAGAGGGGGAAAGATTGATGTGAGAGACACATCAATTGGTTGCCTCCTTCACATGCCCTGACCCAGGGTCAGGGATCCAGCCTGCAAACCAGGTACTTGTCCTTGACTGGACATCAAACCACAACATTTTGGCTCTGGAGCTGATGCTCCAACCATTGAGGAACACTGGCTAAGGTGAAAAAGGTATTTTCAAAGAGTTTATAGTATCTTCCCCCAGCAGATGCCCTTTCCAAAATTTCTATTTTTTTCTATCTGACTCTGTCCTATGGATCATTCTGAGAACCCAGGCTACGGAGTTATTATATGTATGCCTTTTTACTGTTTGAATCTTAACTTCTTAAAAGCTACCCCAACCAAAAGAGCCCATAATCTATGTGTGAAACACTTTTGCAGAAATTTCTCTGGCTATGTGCCCCAACACTCAGTGAGCCATTAGTGGAGTGACTCTATAATTTATCAATGAAACTAGTGCATTTTTTAGAGTGGTAGGAAGATCTCCTAATAATTACCTCATACAAATTGGGCTGAATTCTTAAAGGCAGTAAATAAAAACTTACTCAAAAGAAATGGGGGAAATCAAATTAGAATTATTTTCTCGCAGTAATGTTTTAGAAACTGTACTGTGTACTTTGTGTTTGCTAACTCATCATAGTAACTGCATTAGGTAGATATCATTCTTCCCATTTTATGGCTGAGAAAACTGAGCTTCTAAGTTAGAAGTACAGTCCTTTGCCCAAAGCTAAAACATATTATATGTTAGGGATAATATTGACTTTAGAGAGATTAGAAATTGTGAAAGGAACTGACTGACTGAATTAATGAATAATGTGATAAAAAACAAACACAGCACATCTCATTCATATGATGAAGAGAATTCTGTGTGTATTACCACCCTAGTTTTCAGAAATCTGCCAATTTGAAAAAATATTCTTAATTATTTGGTACTTCCTGCATTTATTTTATTTTGACAACTTCAGAAAAATAATACCAAGTTCCAGCAAGCAAGAAAGCTCATTGCTGTTGATAATTTCTTCAAATGGGAAAATATACAGAGCTTCCCAATTATATATTTAATTAACTAGCTGAAAAAAGTTCTTATACTTAAAAAAAAATTATCCTTATTATTGAAAGTATTACAGACATCCCCTTTTATTCCCCATTGACCCCCTCCAACTTGCTCCCCTCCTTTCCCCAGGCCTTCACTTCACTATTGTCTGTCCATGGGTAATGCATAAATGAATATAAGTTCTTTGGTTAGCCTCTTCCCATCCACCAACCTCCCTCCCTCTGAAATTCATCAGTCTGTTGCATACTTCAATGTCTCTGGATCTATTTTGTTTGTCAGTTTATGAGTTCATATACCTTTATTCAGTAATTTCACTTCTAATAATGTATTTTTCAGAAATAGAGGTAGGCCTTCATACTCTTTTTTTTCATGCATATTTTTATTTTGTTTTAATGTTTTTATTTTTGTTCTTTTTTTTTTTCCCTCCCTGGCCTTCCCCACCCCCCAGTACATGCCCTCACCTGTCTCCCCTCCCCCGCAATGCCCTGTATCCATTGTCTATGCTTACATACATGCATACAAGTCCTTCGATTGATCTCTTACAGCCCTCCCCTCCACCCCACCTCCCCTACCTTCCCATTGTAGCATGACAGTCTGTTTATTGCTTCTTTGCCTCTGTATCTGGTCCCCTCCTCCTCCCCCCTCCCTGATTCTTGTCTTTAAAAACATCTTGCCTTTGAAGACTAGAAATAAACTTATAAGAGAAAAAAAAAAAAGATTGAGTCCCAATTTCAATGTCCAATAGTTTTGAGTCCCAGTTTCAATGTCAAACAGTTCCTTCTGTGTACACATCATCAATGGTATCAGGATAGTTGACACATGGTGGCAATGCTAGTTCGACCCTCTCTGGTATGGTCCTAGGCACCCTGTAGCGAGGCACAGTTGCTGACTGCTCGCATGGCAAGGCATCGTCAGCATCTTCCATCTTTGGACTGCCTCTCCTCTTGTTTTCGTGGTTGGAGCAGACCTGTCAGTTCCTCTCTGTTGCAGGAGTCCAATTGGTCTTGGAGTTGTTTTCTGAAAGTATATAAACATATTCTTGACCAAAAGTTAATAAAGGAATCTTTTCTATAAAATTGACTTGGGGTCTTTTTATTTTTGCATACCCGTGTTTCCTTTGGCTTATTTTGACACCATGTGTGTTTTTCATGAGTGTCTTGCTGTTAGTATTACAAATGAAAATTAATTTTCTAGAATGAAAATTTTCTAGATGTAATTTACTTCCCAGATATTTTTCCTTATATGATATCCTACTCTCCCTCCCTTTTTTTGATTAATGAAGAGTTTTGTAAAATTTGTTAATGCAATCTTGCTAACTTTAGATTTTAATTTTTTTGCACACTAATATGCCTGTTTTATGTTCATTGCATATTAAGCAATTTTGCCATGAGATGAGCTATCAATAGAAATTTTAATTAATAATTTAGAAACAGCTTTTTGTCCAGTACATTTAAATTTTCTTGGGTGTTCTCTGATTTCAACTCACCAATTTAAATTAATCTGAAAGCTTGATAACTCTTTTACTGTCGAATTTAATACTCTACCAACAATCTTAGATTACCCTGTAAATATTAGTGGAAAGGTTTATTTGCATTCTTGAGTAGGCACTGAGCATTCCTAGTGCTAGGCTGAATTTAGAAATAGGGCAGTTGCTGTCGGCATGTCTCTGTGTTACCTGGGTTCTGATCTGTGCCGAGTGTGGGAAGCGAAGCAGCCAAGGGGGCAGGAGACCTCCCTCAGAAGGGGTGAGAGTTCAGACACCTGCAAGGTTGGAGGGGGTGAGGATCTGTACCCTACCTCTGTTGACCCCCAAGTTCTCTCCTGATGGCCCCTCTGCGACTGTGCCTGTCTTACGTCATTCCTTCCCTGAGGAATCTTACCCGTCTCTGGCTAACCAGTCATCCTCCAGGGCCAAGCAGGGTGTTGTGAGGTTCAGTTCTGTCTCCATGGTACCCTATGCCCCCGTGGCCTCCACTGCCAGCACCTGCCTTGGGGATCCCCCAGCACTGATCACTTATTTCAGGGAATTCAGGTTCCTTCTCCAGGGAAGGCCCAGCTCACACCATTTGGTGAGAGACAGATCCATTATATCAGCCACCTCGAGGCTTCAACCTCAGTGTGAATAGAGAACTCAGGCTTCAGCTGAGGGCCATTGGGTTGTGAGAAGAGGGTCCCTCTTGGCAAAAGTAGAAAGAGGGATCAGTATAGAATGCTCAAGTGCCTTTCCAGTGTCTTAATTCCTTCTGAAAGGGGTTAAATCCTTTCATGTCCCCTCCCCACCTTTTTTTAAACTGCTGCTAAACATTCAAAGAATTAGTTTGTAATTTTGTTTGGGATAGTTGTACAATATGCTGTTGTGAAATATCAAAAATTAAATGACATTGTAGAATAACATCATGTAAGGAAATTCTTTGCTCTAGGTCATAGCAATTCAATTTCAAAGTGGCTGTCAATTTCTTTTTGTAACTTTATCTAAACTTTTTCAGGGAGGCAAAAACACAGATTACTTACCTTAGCTCAAGAGGCCAAATATATTGAATTTCAATTGCAATCCTTAAGACATTTTTTTACTTGTGTCTTTATTCTCCCATTACTCCCAACCCCTGTTCCCTCTCATGCCCCCCCCATCCGTTGTCTGTGCCCAATGAATATGCTCATATGCATGTATGAAAGTCCCTCTGTTGATCTCTCCCCCTTATTTTCACCAACCCCGACCTTCTCCAAGATTTGATGTTTCGGTCGATGTTTCTCATTCTCTGGATCTGGTCTTGATCATCAGTTTATATCCACATATGGGTGAGATCATGTGATATTTATCTTTCTCTGCCTGGCTTATTTCACTAAGCATAATGCTTTCCATCTCCATCCATGTTGTTGTAAATGGTAGGAGCTCCTTTTTTAACCACAGCGTAGTATTCCATTGTGTAGATGTACCACAGATTTTTAATCCAATCATCTGCTGATGGGCACTTAGGCTGTTTCCAAATCTTAGCTATGGTGAATTATGCTGCTATAAACATAGGGGTGCATATATCCTTTCTGATTGGTGTTTCTAGTTTCTTGGGATATATTCCTAGAAGTGGGATTACTGGATCAAATGGGAGTTCCATTTTTAGTTTTTTGAGGAAACTCCATACTGTTCTCCACAGTGGCTGCACCAGTCTGCATTCCCCCCAGCAGTGCACGAGGGTTCTTTTTTCTCTACATCCTTGCCAACACTTATTGTTTGTTGATTTGTTGATGATAGCCATTCTGACAGGTGAGAGATGGTACTGCATTGTTGTTTTGATTTGTATCTCTCTGATGATTAGTGATTTTGAGCAGGTTTTCATATGTCTCTTGGCCTTTCTTCTCTCTTCTTTCTAGAAGTGCCTATTTAGATCAGTTGCCCATTTTCTGATTGGGTTGTTTATCTTCTTTTTGGGAAGTTGTATGAGTTCTCTGTAAATGTTGGAGATTAAACCCTTATTGTTGATATCATTGGCAAATATGTTCTCCCATGTAGTGGGCTTTCTTGTTGTTTTGTTGATGGTTTCCTTTGCTGTGCAAAAGCTTTTTATTTTGAAGTAGTCCCATTTGTTTATTTTTTCTTTAGTTTCCATTTCTGGAGGAGCTGTGTTGGTGAAGAAGTTCCTTCTGCATATGTCGGAGATTTTGCTGCCTGTGGATTTGTCTAATATTTTTATGGTTTCCCATCTTATGTTTAAGTTCTTTATCCATCTTGAGTTTATTTTTGTGTATGGTGTAAGTTGGTGGTCTATTTTCATTTTTTTAGTTTCTGTCCAATTTTCCCAACATCATTTGTTGAAGAAACTGTTTTGACTCCATTGTATGTTTGTACCTCCTTTGTCAAATATTAATTGAGCATAATGATTTGGCTCAATTTCTGGGTTCTCTATCCTATTCCATTGATCTATGTGTCAGTACCATGCAGTTTTGTGCCAGTACCATGCCATTTGAGAATAGTGGCTTTGTGCCAGAACCATGAAGTTTTGACAACAGTGGCTTTGTAATACAGCTTGAACTTTGGTATTGGGATCCCACCTACTTTGTTCTTCTTTCTAAGGATAGCTGCAGCTATTCTAGGTATTTTTTTATTCTAGATGAATTTTTGGAAAGTTCGTTCTAGGCCTGTGAAGTATGCCTTTGGTATTTTCATGGGGATTGCATTGAACTTATATATTGCTTTGGGTAGAATGGACAGTTTGATGATATTGATTCTCCCAATCCATGAACATGGTATGTTCTTTCATCTGTTTATGTCTTCCTCTATCTCTTTTTCTAGTGTCGTGTACTTTTCTGCATATAGGTCTTTTACCTCCTTAGTTAAGTTTATCCCTAGGTATCTTAATTTTTTTGGTGCGATGATAAATGGGATTGCTGTTTTAGTCTCTCTTTCTGTAAGTTCATTATTGGTATATAGATTTCTTGGTCTTAATTTTGAATCCTACTACATTGCTAAATTCATTGATCACATCTAATAATTTTTTGATGGAGTCTTTAAGGTTTTTTATATACAGTATCATGTCATCTGCAAATAAGGACAGTTTTACTTCTTCTTTTCCTATTTGAATGCCTTTTATTTATTTATTTATTTTTCTGGTCTGATAGCAATGGCTAGTACTTCCAGCACTATGTTAATGAGGAGAGGTGAGAGTGGGCATCCCTGTCTTATTCCTGTTTTTAGGGGAAATGGTTTTAGTTTTTGCCCATTGAGTATGATGTTGGCTGGCCTTCATACTCTTTGTATGGAAAATTTTTGGACACAGGTTGCCCTGTGGAGGGGTTGAGACCTTTAGCTAGAGGCTTTCTTCAGTCAACTTTAAGATCGTTTTTTATGTTAAAATGGGCCTAACCATCTAGTTTACTGTGCATAGTTATTTTGGGAATCAGTGAAATGTGGCTGCATCTCATAGCACCTCAAAATATAAAACATGAGATGTGAGAGACATTGTTTTCAATCCTATCACCCTGAAGAATTTGCCTTCCAGCTGGACTGTGTATGAGGACCTTGTTTATAAAGGAGGTCTTTCCATGACACACTCGGCTTCAAAAAGATTCATAACATATGAACATATTTCTCCTTTTTGCATTCTCTGAGACACTATCTTTAAAAGGGCAAATATGGCTGAAACTGGTTTGGCTCAGTGGATAGAGCATTGGTCTGCAGACTGAGAGGTCCCAGATTTGATTCTGGTCAAAAGCATGTACCTTGGTTTGGGCACATCTCCAGTAGGGGGCGTGCAAGAGGCAGCTGATCTATGTCTCTCATTGATGTTTCTAACTCTCTATCCCTCTCCCTTCTTCTCTGTAAAAAATCAATAAAAAGAGAGAATCCAAGATGGCGGAATAGGTAAACACCTACACTGCTGCCTCACACAACAATTTCAAAACTACAACTAAAAGACAGAACAGACATTATCCAGAACCACAGGAAATCTGGCTGAGTGGAAATTCTACAACTAGAAGGAAAGAGAGGGGCTCACAGAGACGCAGAGGAGCTGTAAAAAGCAGAGGTACAGAGACGCGCGGGTGCCGGAGAGCCTGGCTGGCTTTCTCTGATGGGAGGGAGATGGAGACTCTCAAAGGCATTAAACTCCTTATCCTATGACACTGAACTCTGGATCCAGCTGAAACTCATATGGGGGGGAGTTTGGACTGTGGAGGGGGAGAAGTGCACTGAAATTTAGGGAAGTCACAAAACATCAGAAGTCTGGTGGCACACTGAGCACTGTGTGCGGAGGACCGACTGCTGATTGTGCCGCTGGCTTTCATGAGTGGATGAAAGACAGACCCTCCAAACTGTGCCACTTCTAGCTCCACTGAACCCCAGTTTCAGGCAAAACCCTGGGGACCTGGACTCATGTGGTCCCGGAGCGCAGGGGAGCCGGAAGGGCAGCAGTCTAGAGGCACTGCAAGAGAGTGCATGCACACAGGGACTGCTCCAGTGATTTCCCAGTCACGTGAGACTCAGGGGCCATGGAGGGTGGGGCTGACTGGAAGGCAAGGCGGTCTCTCAAGACCTGAGACTCCACCCATCCCAAGCTCAACAGAGAGGCTTTTGCAGTTTTGCAAGTCTGGTATCATAAGGCTGAATCCAACACAGAAGTTCTCCCAGCATAGTGAAAATGCCCAGACAAGAGACAAGGGAAGGGATCAGAAACAAAAGAAATGGAGGAAAACAAACGACTGGATATAGAGTTCAAAACCACACTTATAAGGTTTTTCAAGAATATCCTAGAAAAGTTGGATAAAGTTAGCGAGACCCAAGAGGAGAGGAAAAAGGACCAACTAGAGATGCAAAAGATCCAACTAGAGGTGGAAAAGGACCAACTAGAAATTAAACATACACTGACTGAAATTAAAAAAAAAAATTATACACAGACCTAACAGCAGACTAGAGGAAGGCAAGAATAAAGTAAAAAATTTGAAATATAAAGAATCAGAAAACACTCAACTGGAAAAGAAAGAAGAGAAAAGAATAAAAAAAATGTGAAGATAATGTAAGGAGCCTCTGGGACAGAATTGTGGTGGGGGGGGCAGAAGAAGAGACAGAGCAAGATACTGAAAACCTATTTAAAGAAATAATGACTGAAAACTTCCCACACCTAGTAAAAGAAATAGACTTACAAGTCCAGGAAGCACACAGAACCCCATATAAAAGGAATCCAATGAGGACTACACCAAGACACATCATAATTAAAATACCAAGAGCAAAAGACAAAGAGAGAATATTAAAAACAGCAAGAGAAAAACAGTTCATTACCTACAAGGGAGCACCCATACTACTGTCAGCTGATTTCTCAACAGAAATTATGCAGGCCAGACGGGAGTGGCAAGAAATATTCAACGTGATGAACAGCAAGAGCCCCTACAACCAAGAATACTCTATCCAGCAAAGCTATCCTTCAGAATTGAAGGGCAGATAAAGAGCTTCACAGATAAGAAAAAGCTAAGGAGTTCATCAACTCCAAACCAGTATTATATGAAATGCTGAAAAGTACTCTTTAAGAAGAGGAAGAAGACAAAGGTAGAAGACAAAAAATTATGAACAACAAATACATATCTATCAACAAGGGAATCTAAAAATTAAGTGAATTAAAAATTTGATGAACAGAATAAACTGGTGAATATAATAGAATCAGGAGCACAGAAAGGGAGTGGAATGATAATTCTCAGGGGGAAAGGGGTGCGCGGTGTACAGGGAGAGACTGGACAAAAATCATACACCTATGATGAGGTCAACAGGAGGGAGGTAATGGTACAGGGAGAGGTGGGAGCTGGGTGGAGGGGAGCTATGGAAAGGAAAAAAGAGAAACAAATGTAAAAATCTGAATAATAAAGATTTAATTAAAAAATCAATAAAATATATTTAACAAATAAAAATAAATAAATAAAAGGGCAAATATGGCCCATCCAGCATGGCTCATTGGTTGAACATTGACCTATAACCTAGGAGGTCACAGTTCAATTCCTGGTCAGGGCATGCAGGAGACAGATAATCAGTGATTCTCTTTCATCATTGATGTTTCTACCTCTCTATTCCTCTCCATTCTTCTCTGAAATCAAGAAAAAAGTATATTGAAAGAGGTAAATATAATGGTTGGTGACTATCTGCCATGGACTAAGTGTGACACACTGACTTTTAAGTGGTCCCCAGTTACCCCCATCCTGGTCTTCATGCCTCTATGTAATCCCTTCTCCTGCAGTGTACACAGTGTAGTTTGCTCCTAACTAATGTAATATGGCAAAGTGGGTGGTTTGTCACTTACATGATCATATTATAATAGATTGTAAATTTCTACTTGTTAGCAGACTCTTTCCATTGACTCTTCATTTCTGGCTCAATGAAGTAAGTAAACTGTTGTGTTAGGGAAAGCTAATAGCAAGGAACTGAGGCCAGTCATTATTCCATAGCCAGCAAGAAATTGAGGCCCTCAATCTGAGAGTTCACAAGGAAGTGAATTCTAATAGTCATGTGAGTCTAGAAGTGGTTCCGTATGCAGCTGAGCCTCAGATGAAAATGCAGCTCTACCTGCCACTGTGACTGCAGCTGTGCAGAGGATCCAGATAAGCCATGGATTTCTGACATTAAAAACATAATAAATGTGTTGCTTTAAGCTGCTAAGTTTGTGAGATGGTTATGTAGCAAGAGATAACTAATATACAAGGTGGTAATAATAATATACTTTCAAAGGCATATATTCCTGAGTTATTTTTCCGAAAAGGGCATTTTATAAACTAAGCCAATTATTTATTCACTGATCACTAGTACAAGAGAGTTCATTCAGGGAATTTAGATGGAAGGTGCAATAAACCCAAACTCGGGAATGAATTCCATCCACAGTGCAGCTAACTGTACAATTCTGAGAAAGTCACATAACCACATATATTTTTACTAGAGGCCCAGTGCATGAAATTCTTGGTTAGGTAGGATCCCTAGGCCTGGCTGGCACTCAGGGCCAATCAGGTTGCCTGCCCTTCCACCTCCCCACCTCCCCATCTCTTCCTTCTCTCACTCCCTTAGTGCCCCACTGCCACCACAGGTCACTTGCCATGTTCCACACCACCCCCTGGTGGTCAGCACACATCATAGCGAGCGATCGAACTCCTGCTCTCCTAGTTGAACTACTATTCTCCCAGTTGAACTCCTTTTATATATGGGGAATGAAACTTGGAGTCCCAGTGCATGAAATTTGTGCACTTGTAGGGGAGTCCATCAGCCCAACCTGCCCCCTCTCACAGTCTAGGAGTCCTCAGGGGATGTCCTACTGCAGGAGGCAACTGGCTGATCCGGGGAAGGCACCAGCACCATCACCCCACTGCTGCTGCCACTGCCAGCTGCTGTAGCCACCAAGGTGTTTTCATCAACACAGACTCCAGTCCCTTCACCATGAAAAAAATGACAACTTTCTTTAGGTATTTTCAAGATGTCTCTTTAATAGGATATGACATTTCTTTCTTTTTTTTTAATCCTCACCTGAGGATATTTTTCCATTGATTTTTTAGAGAGCATGGAAGAGAAAGAAAAAGACAGAGAGAAACATCAATGTGAGAGGGATACTTCAATTCATTGCCTCCTGCATAAGGCTTGACCTGGGCCTTGGCCAGGGAGTAGCCTGCAACCTAAGTACATGCTCTTGATCAGAATCGAACCCAGACCCTGTGGTCCACAAGCCAAGGCTCTATCCACTGAGCCAAACTGCCTAGGGCAGGATATAACATTTATTACCCCCTCTAGCAGCAGACCTTAATTTTTTCCTCCAGGAGTCAGGTGGAAAAGTCCTAGATCAACTTTATGGATTTTTACTCCCCAAGTTACCAAGAACACTGTGAGTAGCATACTGGGAGCTTAAGCAATGAGTGATCAGAAAAAGGTGTTTCCTCCACAGCTGTCATGCAGAGGCAGGATTGCTGGTGTGCCATGGCTCAGGCAACCCCAGGTCCCCCTGCCTGTGTCTGCTCCAGCAGCCCCTCGTCTCTGTCCCTGTCTCTACTCTGGGCCTCACCTGGGAGTGCAGCCTCCTCCTAACCAGTCATTATGGCATCCTGGGTAATTTGTATATTACCTCTATGTGTGTGTGTGTGTGTGTGTGTGTGTGTGTGTGTGTGTGTGTATGCTTTATATTTGCAGTGAGATAATATTCACCTTACAGGATTTCTGAGAATTAAATGAGATAGTGCAGTAAAGTGTTTGACATAGTGGCCCTCAATAGATTCCAGCTTCTTTCATTTATTTCAGAGGTTGACTGGAATTTAATTAAACTGACACATACTGTATTTATAAATGGCAGAAGTATGTTTATTCATGAAACTGAGAGAAGCTAACCTCAGTAGAGGATCATACTGCTTCATTTATTTCTATTATGATTAGATTAACCAAGTTAGCTGGACATTGGCTAAATTAGTTTTGTCTACTAAAGCCAGGTTTTGCTAATAAAAGTGGGAAATGGTTTGGACATTAAATCTGGGGGACCTACAGGTTTCTGAAAGGACTAGAGGAGGCCATGTTAGTGACTGCAATGTGCATTTATCTAGATAGAATTTTTTTTATTCATTAAACAAATATTGAGTATCCACTACATATTTGGCACTATCTGTGATGTTAAATTTTTAAATTTGAATATAGAACTCCTCATTAGAGGTCAACAGATATAAATTTTCAGGGATAGGCTTTCATTAGCCCACAGTATCAAGAGATGATATTTTTAAAGTCAGGATTGTTGAGGTATTTGTATAGAATGGCAAAACTATTCAGCAATGAAAGGAACAAACCAGTGACATATGCCATACCCTGGATGAATCTCAACATCATTATTCTGAATGAAGAAAAAAGAGTTATATATGTTATATAATTTCAGTCATATAAAATTCTACAAAGTTCAAACTCTCCAGCAATGGTTTTCTGTAAATTGGGCTGGTGACAGGGATGGAATGAACCAGGCTTGAAGAAATTTTGGGAAGTGATGGAAATGTTTAGAATCTTGATTAAATGTTTAGAATGGTGATAGCTTGTCAGATGTATAGCAATGTCAAAGGTCATCAAATTGTACAATCATATCTGTACTTTATCATATGTTAATGACAGCTCAATAACTTTGTAAAAGTGATTCTAGGCCATTTGATGGATATGTGGTGTAAGTTTCATTGTTAGCTGATATATAACCTATCTAATCTAATACCATTTTTTGTAGTGGAATTTTAGCAACATCTAGGTCAGGGAAGGAAACACAGTATCTCCTTTTGACTGTAAATTAGGTAAACTTCTAAGGGATTTGCTATAAAGAAATTGTGCAAAGTCACTGAAAGACTTGAAGCACTGTCACTGGGGAACAGATTTTTTCTCATGAGCATTTAAAATATTTCCCTTGATTTTGGGAAATAAAAGATCCTACCATCAGAGTTTGGCTGGTAACTGAATGCAAAAACATTCTCATTTTGATTTCATAGAATCTGTAGTAATTATGAACAAACTCTAAGTCCTTCTATACACCATGATTCATCTTGTATATTTATGATTCATCTTGTATATTTGTGAAAACAAAACAAAGTACCTTTTTATGTCCCACTCAGGAAAGTCTTTCTCTGAACATTTTTTGTTTTCAGTTGGGATTAAATAGATATGTGAACAGATATCTGAGTGGACTGATAAACATCATAACATAGCAAAGGTAAAGAGTGGGCATTAAAAATGTAAATGCTGTACTTTTAATTGAAATATTTTGGAATCATCATACCTAATACTAGACAAACATGTAAAATGACTGTAATTCCACTATGCCCAGAGCCCATCAAAGTGAGTATGCAAATTAACTCAACAAAGATGGAGGTTAATTCGCATACATAGGCTCTCAGCAGCCTGGGTCCCAGGAACTTTCTCAGCACCCAGGTCACACTGAGATAGGTCTCCGTGGGTCCTGAATAACCTGGGAAGGTCCTGAGCCAAAGGGCTCCTAGGCAGAGAAGAGCCAGGTGATCTAGCATCTGAGGGAGCTGGGAGTTCCCTACCAAGGCCTCAAGCCCCGGCCAAGGCTTGGGGCCTCAGCAGGGGCAAAGTCAGCTATCAAAGGGAGCTGTAGGGGCCTCTGCCTAGGCCCTAAGGCTATAGGCCTGGCAGGGGTGTAGCTGGTGATTAGAGGGAGCTGGGGGTCCGCTGTCCAGGCCCCAAGCCCGGGCCAGAGGCTTGGGGCCTAGGCTAAGGCAGAGCCAGTGATCGGAGAGAGCTGGGTATCCCCTGCCCAGGCCCCAAGCCCTGGCCAGAGGCTTGGGGTTTGGGCAGGGGTGGAGCCAGGCGATTGGCAATCAGAGGAAGCTGGGGTCCCCTGCTCAGGCCCTGAAGCTTTAGGCCTTCGAAGGAATGGAGCCAGTGATTGCAGGGAGCTTGGTGGCCCCTTCCCAGTCCCCAAGGCTTTAGACCTTGGCAGGTGTGGAGCTGGCAATGGGAGGCAGCTGGGAAGCCCCTACCCAGGACTGGAGGCTTTAGACCTTGGCAGGGGTGGAGCCAGAGATCAGAGGCAATTGGTGTGAACTACAGAGGAAATGCCTTTTGAACCACTCATTGGCTAAGCTTCCTGTTTGCCACTGGTAATATTCTTAGTAACTTGGGTATAAGAATCCAAAAAGGTGATCTAAGGTTTTTTCTCCTGGAGAAAAAAAGCAAGGTCTGCGGCTGGGGAGCTAAGAAATGTCATATCCTGCCCTAGCCAGTTTGGCTCAGTAGATAATACCTAGACTTGCCAACTACAGGGTCTGGTTTGATTCTGATCAAGGGAAGGCTCCTCCCTGGCTGGGCCCCAGGTCAGGGTTCATACAGGAGGCAACCAATCAAAGTGTTCCTCTCACTTTGATGTTTCTCTCTGTCTTTCCCTTTCTCTTCCACATTCTCTAAAAATAAATGAAAACATATTTCAGGTGACGATATAAAAAAAATAAAGAAACATCATCCTATATAATAAAAGCCTAATATGCAAATCAACTGAATGGCAGAACAACCAGTGGAACAACTGGTTGCAATGACGTAAACTGATCATCAGGGGGCAGATGCGCAACAGAGGAACTGCCCCCAGCCCCAGGCCAGCCAAGGCAGGTGCCTGCAGGGGCTTCCCAATTGCCCTGCAGGTTGCCTTGCAGAGGGAAGCGACCAGCGGCTACAGGGGATGAGGCCGGGCAGCAAGCAGGCCAGTGTCACACCCATCCCAATCATCCTGCTGGTCACCTCCCGCAGAGAATGGTGATGAGCATTGGCAGTGGAGGGCAGGCCTGGCAAGTTGCTTGCACCAGGCCTGCCCAAAGCGAGTACCACGGGGGCTCCCCAATCACTCCACTGGTCACTCCACAGATTGGCCCTGATCACTGGCCAGGTCTAGGGAATCCTACCTGTGCACGAATTTTATGCACTGGGTCTGTAGTATCCTATGAAAGACACATCTTGAAAATGCCTAAATAAATTATTATTTTTTCATGGTGAAGGGACTGGAGTCCATGTTGATGAAAACACCTTGATGGCTGTGGTGACTGTCAGTGGCAGCAGCAGGGGGATGATGAGGCTGGTGCCTTCCCTTGATCAGCCCAGTTGCCTCAGTAGGACTTACCCTGAGGACTCCCAGTATGTGAGAGGGGGCAGGCTGGGCTGAGGGACACCTCCCCAGTGCACAGATTTTTTGTTTTTTTGTATTTATATTTGTACTTTTGCATTACTTGATTTTCTTTAGATTGAAGATGTGTACTATTTTATAGAAGTCTTTTTTCCAGTAGAAAAAATATCCTTCTGTTGTGACTACTTGATTTTAGAAAAGAAACTATGTAAATAACTTAAAAATACTTACTGTTCATTATCTATGCCATTCATTTCAAATGACTTATTTTTCCCCTCTACTTTTTTTTCATGATTTCCATTTCTTTATTCTTCCCTTTATGTTATGAAAGAGTAGCTCAAATTTTATTCTAATTAAGTTCATTGATTTTTTTCCAACATACTTCCTGTTCTTCATTTTTCCAATGACCCTTTTTTTTTAAAAAATATTTTTATTGACTTCAGAGAGGAAGGGAGGGAAAGAGAGAGATAGAAACATCAATGATGAGAATCATTGATTGGCAGCCACTTGCACGCCCCCTACTGGGGATCAAGTCTGCAAAACCAGGCATGTGACCTTTACCTGAATCAAACCTGAAATCCTTCAACATGAGCAAGCTGATGCTCTATACACTGAGCCAAACAGGCTAGGGCTCCAATGACTTTTGAGTGAACAGTTTGATTTCTCATCTATAAGAACCCTATATGGTCTTCAGAGTGATACCTCTCATAACTACTGGTTCATGTCTTATGTATGTATATGAAATACAATTAGGTTACATGTTGAAGACTTTTAAGATTTTCTTTCTTTTTTGTACTGTTTTATAAAGTGATAATTATCCCACTTTCTCAGGATTATTCTCTTCCTCCTAGATTTGTTGTATTTATTCTTAGTCTGATTTATGAATATATCAAAGTTTATTTATCCATTCCACCACTGGTGGACCTTAGAGTTTCTTCTAGTTTGGGTTTATTACATTAATGTTATCATAACAATTTTAAAGATATTTCTTCTGGTTTACATAAGCCAGCTTATTTTGGTTATATAAAAGGCAACATAATTTTGGGGTCATGTGTATGCACATCTTCAAGTGTACTAGGTAATGTCCAATCATTTCCAAAGCAGTTGTATCATTTCACAGTCACCCAGTAATATATGTCTTCAATTGTCAGACTTTGTAGCAGAGATTGTTGGTACCTCCACCCCTATATACTCTAGCATTCACCATTTTCATGCATGATCAAATCCAGGGCTTTGAACTACAAACACCTGCAACTTTTTGCCTGAAGGCTTTCTTTTACTGCCATAGTCCACTTAGCTCACAGGCAAAGCAGTTAGGAAATGCCCAAGAGTTAATGTTCTCCCCATCTAACCCTAGAAGCTGCCCCAAAGGAATCACTAACCAAAATGATGTATAGCAACTCTAATTCCCTCTTCCCACTAGTGGGATAACTTTGAAATGTTACTTGATTTTCTTTCGATTGAAGATTTGTACTATTTTATAGAAATCTTTTTTCCAGTAGAAAAAATACCCCTCTGTTGTGACTTCTTGACTTTAGAAAAGAAACTATGTAAATAACTTAGAAATACTTACTGTTCATTATCTATGTGATTCATTCCAAATTACTTACTTTCCTCCCTCTACTTTTCTTTCATGATTTTCATTTCTTAATCCTACCCTTTGTGTTATGAGTAATTTTCAAGGGATAAAGCCCTATTTGATAACTTGCTCAGTAATAATACTTTTTTTCTTTTATTTTATTAAATATTTATTATTCAGATTATTACATTTGTTTCTCCTTTTTTCCCCTCCATAGCTCCCCTCCACCTGGCTCCCACCCTTCCCTCTACTTTTACCTCCCTCCCATTGACCTCATCCATAGGTGTATGATTTTTGTCCAGTCTCTCCCTGTACAGCCCTCACCCCTTTCCTCCTGAGAATTATCATTCCACTCCCTTTCTGTGCTTCTATTATATTCACCAGTTTATTCTGTTCATCAAATTTTTAATTCACTTAATTTTTAGATTCACTTGTTGATAGATATGTATTTGTTGTTCATAATTTTTTGGCTTTTACCTTTTTCTTCTTCCTCTTCTAAAAGAGTACCTTTCAGCATTTCATATAATACTGGTTTGGAGTTGATGAACTCCTTAGCTTTTTCTTATCTGTGAAGCTCTTTATCTGCCCTTCAATTTTGAATGATAGCTTTGCTGGATAGAGTATTCTTGGTTGTAGGTTCTTGCTATTCATCACGTTGAATATTTCTTGCCACTCCCTTCTGGCCTGCATAATTTCTGTTGAGAAATCAGCTGACAGTTGTATGGGTGCTCCCTTGTAGGTAATGAACTGTTTTTCTCTTGCTGTTTTTAATATTCTTTCTTTGTCTTTTGCTCTTGGTATTTTAATTATGATGTGTCTGGGTGTAGTCCTCATTGGATTCCTTTTATATGGGGTTCTGTGTGCTTCCTGGACTTGTAAGTCTTTCTTTTACCAGATGTGGGAAGTTTTCAGTCATTAGTTCTTTAAGTAGGTTTTCAGTATCTTGCTCTCTCTCTTCTTCTGGCACCCCCCCCCCCCCCCAATTCTGATGTTGGTACACTTGAAACTGTCCCAGAGACTCCTTACATTATCTTCACATTTTTTGGATTCTTCTCTCTTCTTGCTTTTCCAGTTGAGTGTTTTCTGATTCTTTATATTTCAAATTTTTTACTTGATTCTTGCCTTCCTCTAGTCTGCTGTTAGGTCTCTGTATAATATTTTTAATTTCAGTCAGTGTATGTTTAATTTCTAGTTGGTCCTTTGTCATCTTTAGTTGGATCTATTCTACCTCTAGTTGGTCCTTTTTCATCTCCTCTTGGGTCTCGCTAACTTTATCCAACTTTTCTAGGATATTCTTGAAAAACCTTATAAGCATGGTTTTGAACTCTATATCCAGTCATTTGTTTTCCTCCATTACTTTTGTTTCTGATCCCTTCCCTTGTCTGGACATTTTCACTATGCTGGGAGAACTTCTGTGTTGGATTCAGCCTTATGATACCAGACTTGCAAAACTGCAGAAGCCTCTGTTGAGTTTGGGATGGGTGGAGTCTTAGGGCTTAGGGGATCCTCTTGCCTTCCAGTAGGCCCCGCCCTCCACGGCCCTGTGCATGCGTGTGCACTTTTTCTCACAGTGCATCTAGACTGCTGCCTTTCTGGCTCCCCTGCACTCTGGGACCATATGAGCCTGTGTCCCCAGAGTTTTGCCCGAAACCGGGTTTAAGTGGAGTTAGAAGTGACAGAGTTGGGAGGGTCTATCTCCCTCCCACTTGTGAAAGCCACTGGCACAATCAGCAGTCAGTCCTCTGCGTGCAGTGCCATGCATGCCACCAGACTTCTGATCTTTTGTAACTCCCCTAAATTTCCATGCACTTCTCTCTTTTCACACTCCAAATTCCCCCTGTATGAGTTTTGACTAGATCTGGGGTTTAGTGTCGTAGGATAAGGAGTTCAATGCTTTTGAGAGTCTCTGTCTCCCTCCTGCCAGAGGAAGCCAGCCAGGCAATCTGGCACCTGCTCTCTCCACACACGTGTCTCTGTACCTCAGCTTTTTGCAGCTTCTCTGGGTCTCTGTGAGCCCCTCTCTTTCCTTCTAGTTGTAGAATTTCCACTCAGCCAGCTTTCTTGTGGTTCTGGATAATGTCTGTTCTGTCTTTTAGTTGTAGTTTTGAAATTGTTGTGTGAGGAAGCAGTGCAGGTGTTTACCTATGCCACCATCTTGGTTTCTCCTCAATACTTTTTTTTTTTTTTGCTTTCTTTTATTCCCTATCTCACTTCTCCATTTCTGTATTAAAGATTCCTAAGAACATCTTCCAAATAAAGTATTGGCACTTGAATAATTTTATGAAACTTTTCAACATTTATGGAATGAACCTCCCTCCTGTCTTCCCACATAGCCCTGTGGCCTTACTTTAAGTATTATACTTATTGTCTTCTATGAGGAATGTAAGCTCAATGAGAAAAGGGATTATTTGTTTCCTTCACAGATCTATCACTGCTATCTAGCAAAGTTTCTGTTATGTAGAAGGTAATCAGTATTTCTAGAGGAATGACTAATCTTCAGCAGTGTTAGGAAATGAAAGGACCCATGATGAAAAATAAACAGTGAAAGATGACAGTGACTATAAGAGGCATATCTTAGAGAATTGGAGTATTTTAGAAAATAGCTCTGAGGAGGAACATTTTACCTCCATGAAGTGTAGGAGCAAACTATACAGACATATAGGGGAAGAGCATTCTAGAAAGTGGAAAGAGTGTGTGCAAAGGATCTGAAATGGAAGCATAATTGACTCATTCAAAGATAAGATTTGGCTAGAGCAGCACCAGAGAGAGTAATAGGAAATGAGACCAGAGAAGTAGCCAGTGATAAATAAATGAATGAATAAATTCATAATTAAATGAATAGGATAAATATATGAGTGGATATATGTATGAGAAGCAGCAGGTACAGTGAAAAGACTTAAACTTTCTTATGAATAAATTTCCTAATTTGTAATATGGGAATATTAATATTTAACAAAGAGGAGTTGAGGATTAAAAGAGAGTTAATAAGTAAATTGTCTACTCAGAAAGGCTCTTAATGAGAACTTATTAGTAGTAGTAGCAGCAATAGTTATTGTAGTGTAATGTAGTATTAATTATTCTAGTGCAGAAATAGTATTAAAATATTCTGGAAATTGTTGTACAAATAATTTTTTTAAGCAAAAGAAGGGCCAAAGGTAGATACTAAAAGCACTTAATATTTGAGCTCAGTTATCCTATATAATATAGAGGTAATATACAAAATGAGCCTCACACCCTCACAAGATGGCTCTCTATGACCAGGCTGGCAGGTGGGTGAGTGAGGGATTACCAAACAACTGAACAAGCAGGCTGCGTGCGGTGATCAGGCCATCAAAGGGGGGAATTTGGGAGCAACCAGGCCAGCAGGGGGTGGCAGTAAGATGGGACTAGGCTGGCAGGGAGTCAGTTATGGCTGACTAGGCCATTGGGAAGGGAGAGTGCAGTTGATATCTGTATTATGCTAGAAATATGACACTAATTGGTTAGTTTTGTATATTTTTGTATTACAGAACATAATGTAGAAAATACCCTTTCTTATAATTGTTTAATGAAATTGGGCAGTGAAATAACTAACCAGAACCCCAGTTTAGAAGGATCTTTAATATCTCCTCAATTTGACCAGGCTGGCAGGGGTGGCAGTTGGGGGTAATTAGGTTGGGAGGGGGTGAGGGAGCAGTTAGAAGTGACCAGGCTGGCAGAGGGGGGGCAGTTTGGGATGACCAGGCCAGCAGGGAGGGAAGTTAGGGGTGAACAGGCTGGCAGGGGTGGGTGCAGTTAAGGGCAATCAGGCCAGCATTCAGAGGCAGTAAGGGGTGATCAGGCTGGCCGGTAGGTGAGCGATTAGGGGCCAGTGGTCCAGGATTGTGAGAGGGATGTCTGACTGCCAGTTTAGGCCCATCCCTAAGGGGTCTGTATTGGAGAGGGTGCAGGCTGGGCTGAAGTCCCCCCTCCCCCCGTGCACAAATTTCATGTACCGGGTCTCTAGTAAAAGAATAAAAAATTATAAAAATCAATAATTACTTTGGATGTAAATTACTTAAATGCTCCAATCAAAAGATATATAATATAGTAGCTGAATGGATAAGAAATAAGACCCATATATATTCAGTCTATAAGTGACCCACTTTAGCATTGAAGATACACACAGACTAAAGGTAAAGGAATAGAAAAAGATATTTCATGCATATGGAAAGGGAAAAAAAAAACGAGGGTAGCAATACTCACATCTGACAAACTAGACTTTAAAACAAAGGCTATATTAAGAATCAAAGAATAACACTACATAATTAAAAAGAATGAAATAAGATTATTATGATGATTAGTTTTACTCATTGTTATTAACTAAAATCATTTGTGTTTTCCACATTTTATACTGAGTGAATCACTTTGATTTCATGAGCAAACCTGGGATGTGTCAAATATATTTCTTTTAGTGTCAGTTGGAATTTATTACATACAACATAATAACCTAGTTAATTTATAGGGTTTACAGTAGACACTCAAGAAATCCATAAATAAATTACATCATAGTAAGTTTTTTGAAAAAAATATACCAGGAAATATTAAAAAAAATTGTTTGATAACATTGGGACCAAATATTTCATGTAAATTGGTCAGCAAATTAGGAATCTCTCTCTTTTCTACTAATTTTTTCTCCTGTCTAGCTCCCATTTTAACAGCACCAACTCAGGGATTTTATACATCATTCACTCAAAGCATTACTTTTGCATTGCACATATATGAATGTTGTTAAGATGATCTGCTAGTTCTGAATTTTTACTTGTAGTTGGTGTTTTTTTTTCTGACAAGTGCATTGACAAAAATACAGAATCAAAATCACTTGAGGCTTATGTAGAAGAAAACCTGGCTAGTGAATTACATATAACTTAATATTTCAGGAGTACATATATCATAAATCTTGTGGCATTTGGAAGACATCAGTACTCTAGAAATTTAAAAAAAAATATCTGTCATTCATTAGCTATGGGTTGCAGAATGCAAATTAACATATCAGTGAAAAAACAAGTTACACAGGTGATAAAAGAACCAAGAAGCCAAACATAGACTATTGATATAACCCAGATAATAGCAACAACAGGAGGCCATTACCAATGTTTAGAAGAGCAAAGAGAGAGGATATTACCAGAATACAAGAACTAGATTCACACAGAAGCTAGAACCTTGGTGGGCTTTCCTGATAAGGGCTGGAGTCATGGAAGATAGCCACTGCCAGAGATGTCACCTGAAACAGGAAGAATGAGTAGGGGCAGGGAGATATACCCTTCATCTTTCCACCAGTACCCCACATTGGTTGAACTCAGAAGGGAGAATGCTCATTTGGAAGCCTTGGAAACTGAGTACACAGGGCGCACCCCAGTCTTGATGCAGGAGAGAGCAGAACAGAGAAAGAGCAGAAAAAAGAGCAAGGAATGGATTTGAAAACAAGCCTCGGACCTGTACACCAAGAAATAAACAATCAGAGTTCAAGGACCTTAGAGAATAGGAACTTCTTTTGAGAACTCTTCTGTGAATTACTTTCAGCCCCAAATTCTAAGTCATTGTACCTTATCAGTCTGATTTTCAAGAGAGAGAATCTGTTTCAAGTCTTCACCCTGATCTAATCAGCTCATGTGGCAGACTGGCATTTAAACCCCCATGGATTCCCTTTCTTAAAAAGACGTGGCCTAAGGGTTGGGCATATACCCCACACTTTGCCTGTCTCTGCTACATTTCAGCTAACTAATGCCTTTTTTTAGGGTTTTTAAATCTGTATTCTTATCTGGTTTATATTTATCAGATTTGGATATCTGTATTATGCTAGAAATATAACATTAATTGGCTAGTTTTGTGTATTTTGTATTAGTAGACATAATGTAGAAAATACCCTTTCTTATAATTGTTTAATGAAATTGGGCAGTAAAATAACTTACCAGATGCTTTTAGAAGCATCTTAATAACTCCTCAAGTTGACTCTTACTATTGGTCCTTCATTTGTGAACATTCTTCCCTTCCCCAAATTTATAACCTAAATATTTTCAAATGTTACCTATTGCTACATGCGTTTCTCTTTTAAATTTAAAAATATTTTGTTATATCTGTTTCCATTTCTTCATTTCATTTTATTTAAGAGTAATTAGAGCTAAGATTAAATCAATTCTATATTTTTTTCTACTTTCTAGCCTATTAAATGTTATGCTGTGATTTTTATTTTTGCCTAGTTATTTGACTTTTTGTTTATTTTTCAATTCAAAAATATTTTCCTGGATATATCTATGTATCACTTAGTCTCTCTTCACTAAACGTAGTAAACTTTTTCAGTTTGCTTGCTTTCCTCCCCATCCCCAAACCTAGATACTTTAAATGCTTTTTGTGATTACTGAAGTTTTCATTTCTACCAGTTTTTCTATTTAGAATACATTTAAATCATTGGTTGGATCCTTAATTTTTCAATTCTTTTTTTTAAATATATTTTATTGATTTTTCACAGAGAGGAAAGGAGAGAGATAGAAAGTCAGAAACATCGATGAGAGAGAGACATCGATCAGCTGCCTCCTGCAAGCCCCTCAGTGGAGATGTGCCTGCAAGCAAGGTACATGCCCCCGACCGGAATTGAACCTGAGACCTTTCAGTCCGCAAGCCGATGCTCTATCCACTGAGCCAAACCGGTCTCGGCATCAATTCTTTTTAGTCTTGCCCTTCACACTGAGGAAAATTACAGATGTGTCCTTTATTTTAGTGACCAATTGTCAATGGACAGATTCCTGAAACAGGCTACTTTCAGTGCTAAAGCTGGGGAAGCCCTGGGCAAACTGAAGCATTGTGGTCACACTACCTGCATATCACTGACTTGGCCTTTCACAGTATCTTGCTAGTACTTACTCCTCCCAACCATCCAATAAGAGTTTTAATTATCCTAGATTAAAAAAAAAATACTTTCCTCCTGTTCCTTACCTGGGTGCTCTCCTTTTTTATCATACCCTAGTATAATTGATTGCAGTCTGGCGAATTCTTTTTATCTTCTCCTCACTTTTTAACAATCTTTTTTTCCCCATCTAGTAAAGATGCCACCAGTTTTAAGTGTTATTTTATCATTCCTATAGTAAGTAATTTTAAGGAATGGTATCTTTTGAAAATCCACAATTGTTCCTTTTCTATAAATATGAGTATGCAAACCTTTTTTTAAGACCAAAAATGGTCAAATATCCAAATTTCTCTAATATCAACATACATTATGTAGTAATTTTTTTAAAATCAATTTATTTCTTTTATTCATTCTTGATACGTGCAATTAATGTTTGCTTTCATCACAGTCAAGGAATGTGGATTTCCCTTGGCTTTATCCACTGCCTTTTTTGGGTGCTATTGAATCTTAGATCCAAAGGTAGATGACAGGTATATATGCACGTGGTCTAGGCCAAGCTATTCTGCTTCCCCTCCCCATGGTCTAGGCTCTGCTATACTGCTTTGCCTCTTCCATGACCCCAAAAGAATTTATAACTCCATTCTATAGTCAGTCCTTCCAGTGTATCTCAAAACTTTTTAGTATGAACTAGCTTCTGCCTTTCTTTTCCCCTTCTGTTCCACTCCTTTATGCCAACTTCTGCTTTATTGTTTCTGGGAAACAAATGCAGAACTACAAGGGCTGTAGTAAATTTAGACTAGCCTCCTCAAGCATCAGCAATTAGGTAACAATAAGAACAGCAACATTCATTAGCACTTGCTATGTGTTAATCATTGTGGTAAAAGCCATAGCTAGACTATGATCTTATCCATTAAGTGATCCATCTTTCTTGTTAGTAAAGTTTGTGTACTTCTGAACTAGGGACAGATGGTAAAGCAGAGTCAAATTTATTCCTACTTTTTATCCAGTCAATAGATGAGTTATGTTTTCATCTAATCAACTTAGTGACAAGTCCTATTTCTAGCACCAGGTTGCTCAGAAATTTTCAATATCAATATTTTTGAGAGCTGTAATATTTTCAATTGTCTTTTTAAATATTTTGTTGAGAAATTTAAAAGTTTTTCATTATCTTTATAATTGTATAACTTTGTTTTGTTTATAATTGGAATCCTAGGAATCCTTAACAAGTAGAAGTACTGTGATATTTTCTTTTGCAAGTGGTAATAGACATAATTCAAATACTAAAAGCAACTTATAGGGTCATGTTATTAAAAAGATCAACATTAGGATGGATGGCCAGGTGAAGTTTAAGCCTGGTTCCATTTTTTTCATGATTCTCTTGGCTTTTCTCTAACTATACTTATTCTTTGTTCTCAGACTTGGTTCTCTAATATTGGCAGATTTGTGTATTAAATTCTGAATATTAAGTCATGCAGAAAGGGTTGTTCTGTCAAACTTTTGAAAAAAAGGTCTTAAGCTATGTTCTACTTTTATAACTCCTGAATTACTCTTTGTTTTTGGGATGGGTCACGAGGTTTATCCTGGGAATGTAATTGCAATCTTTTGACTGTTACCTATGCAAGGAAGTGGGAGGAGACTGGTCCCCAGGAAGACAAGGTCATGGCTATAACTTAATTCAAATTCTCTAAAAGTAGGAAACACACCACAACGCCAAGGCCTTATTTCCTCTTTCTGAAACAAATATCAAATAGGTGTTTCTTGAAAACTTTTAGTGAAATATTGCTGGGGTAAGAATATTTTGTTCTTTAATTTAGAAAACACTTTCTCCTTTTTTTTTACTTTTTTTTATTTATTATGTTACATGTATACATATCTCCCCTTTGCCCTCCCCCTCCCAGGCATACCCCAACCTCCCAGTGTCTTGTGTTCATTGGTTATGCTTATATGCATGCATACAAGTCCTTTGGTTGATCTCTTATCTACCCTATCTCTCCTTAACCCTCCTGCTGTAATTTGACAGTCTGTTTGATGCTTTACTGCTTTTGTGTCTATCCTTTTGTTCATCAGTTTATAATGTTCTTTATTATCCACAAATGAGTGAGATCATGTGGTGTTTCTCCTTCATTGAGTAGCTTATTTCACTTAAGCATAAAGCTTTCCAGTTCCATCCAGGTTGCTGCAAATGGTAAGAATTCCTTCTTTTTAATGGCAGCATAGAATTCCATTAACACTTCCTCTTTTGACTGTGAGCATTCAATTCTTTTTTACCTGGCAATTCCTAATGAAATAAATCATATTGTTCCCATTTTCTATATTTTTTTTATTTTTACATTTGTGATATTTACTTTGTATGTCTTTGTACTGTTTGTAGATGAACAATGTTTCAATACTAAAGCTTTACTAGTACATGACTATTCAGTGTTATCTTTGTCCTTCCTATTAAATTAAAAGGGCATAGTACATAGGAAGTGAGTCTGATTGATTCTTGTCTTTATCCTTCAGCCCCTTTTGTGTTCTGCACAAATAAAATTCCTATGCTAAATAAAATTCCACTAAATAAAAGAAATAAAAAATATTCCACTAGGGTGGAAAAATTTGCTCCATCACAATCACTACCTACATAAGAGTTTCCTATCTACTCTCTCATCTCTATCCAAATTACATACTCAGCCTTATCTCTTCCCTCTAATTACACCCCCTCTTGACCTGTAAATGATGGGAATACCTCACTGACCTTTGCTGAACTGGTTTTAAGTTTCTCTCCTGTTTGAAAATCTGCCTTGAATGTTCTTTTTTTCTCTGTAAACTCTCAGAGGGCTGTGTCAAAATCTATATCCTTTGAGTTATAATATACCTAGCATGATATTAAGCTCAATTTGGTTCATAAAAATTGTTTTATGATTATATGGTTATTTATTATTTATATGGTGTGATTATATAGTGTGGCTCTGAACAAAGTCATATAAAGTGGAAGTACATAATATCAAGGAATGCACCTTAAAAAACTGCATTAATTTAAACCTTATGTAAAAGAACAGAAATACAGAGGGTCCTAAAGTAAGGGAATATAAATTCACTTCAATATTTTGAAAGGGAAAACAAATTCATTCTCTTTCTATACATTATATAAATACACGTATCTATACCATTACTGAATGAAACCAAACAAAAATTGTGTCCGGACATGAATATTTTTCATGCTTGGAAAAAGTTAGCTGACTCTTAAATCTCATTCCTGAAACTAGTCTTCCATTTCAAATTGGAAAGATCTATGCATTTTTATTGAAGTTTTAAAATACCTCAGAATAATACATAGCATTTTTTGAGATTGATTTAATCTTTTTATTTTTAGTCTGATAGTAGTGAGACTCTTGATTTGCAGTAGTCATCACTTTCCTGCCCTTGTCCAACAGACTACTCTTAAATTATTCTGGTGTATTTTAGAAAGATCGCTATAATATTAAGGGTTTCACTGTCTCCTTTTTCATTTTCCTTAAAGGCAAAATGCAGTGAAACAAAATGAAATAAAATTACATAAAGGAGTTAAGCTACAACTTCATAAAAACTTATATTTGTCAGATTATTAAGATGAATGAGCAACTCCAATGGTTTAACCAGTGCAAAGGAGATATTAGCATTCCGAATTTAAGAGGGCTGACTTCTCTTAAATTCTGAAGTGCTAACAATTAAGTGTTAACTTGAACCAGAGGAACTTATTTACATAGAAGCTGGATAACTCTTAACTCTGGCACCATCTCTAAATGATGGGTGGGAATTAATTGATGATTTTTTTAAACTTCAGATTCTATTAATGTGGGTTTTTAAAAAACCAACTTAAGTCTATAAAAACTGCATGAGTGCTAAACTGAAATGATTACCTAGTAGGACAGATGGTTCACATTCAAGTGAAATTGATAAGTTATCTAGTTGCAAGGACAGTGTTAACACTCTGAACATGGAAAGTTAATGCATCAAGGAATGAAGTGATCGTGGAAATGATATTTCTTGAAGATGTGCTCTTCTGACAAAATTAAAAAAAATGAGCTCAATTTAATTCCTTATACCCACAGAAATGATATTAATTAGACAAACTCCAAGGCATAGTTTGTGTACAACGTAGCAGCTACTCTCACTTTATTTTCAAACCACAAAGTGAATTGCCAAACATGGTTTTTGCATATGTTAATTTGAAATAATGAAGCGTGAAAATCTACCACTATTGGAGGCTTATTGAAGCTTAAAGTCTATGATTTGGATCCATATAGATTTAATAGTTTAAGGAATATCTTCATGTGATTATCTATACTCAGCTGATTCCCTGAAGTGGTAATGGGATGTATATGTGCGAAACACAGAATACTACATATTGTCTAAAGAATGTCCCTTATCAATTAGCCAGGTTGCTTTCACAATTTAATGAGTTGTAAAGGGAGAAAAGTAGGCACGGTTTTGAGGGAGGAAAGGAAGTCTTTCACCAGTGTATTAACAACGAACAGCATTTATCCAGCATTAATCTGCTGTAAACACTGTGCTTGACATGGAGAAGTCCTTACAGTCATGTGGCTAAGGAACAGTAGATGCCACATATTGCAGAGAACATAACAGGGTCATAGATTGTCCAATTCTACTGAACTACTACATAACAGAGATGGGATTCAGACCCAGTGTATCTCCCTCCAGAGCCTTTTTCTTACATACTGGTGTTTCAGGAACATCTGCTATATTTTCAAGAAATGGAGTGTACACTAATTTACACAAAAGCAGAAAGCCCAACTAGGTATATTAGAAACTAAAATAGAGAACTGAACAGCCATTAGGAGCCAAAATCTTTTTAATTTATATCAAGTATCTCTCTTCAGTTCTATCTTATTTTTATGTCCTTCAGATGGTTTTCTCTGCCTTCAAATTTTCACATGGTCCAGCATAAGCTAATAACAGTTTATGTGCTTTAAATTAAAAATTTCAAGAACCATAGACAATTTATTTAGCTCATTACTCATAAGTTGTCAGATAGACAACAACTTATTAAGATGTCTTGTTAAGATATCCAATCTCATTCCATGAATGGAAAGGGCAAGAGACACTAGAATAGCCATCGTCCAGGCTAAGTATAGAGACACTGCAGGCATACAGACATCCCCTTCTCCTGAGGCAAATAGACCTTTGGTCAATTCCTGCTGTCTTGGTTCTCTAAAGTTTGGGAGTTGCTCTCATCAATTGTACAAGCACCAAAGCCAAGGAAGGAGTTACCTGAGCTCCCAGTCCACTTCTCCGTATATGATGGAGACTCATTAAATATTATGGAACTACAGTAACTTTTATTTATTTAGTCTTGGCAAGAGATAAGTCATGTTCCCATGATTTGGTTAGTTCAAATTGGGCGACAGAGCTGGGCTTAGAAGGTGAGTGGAAAGTGAAAAGAATAAACCTTTCAATGAGAGAAGAAATTTCTTGCTGGATTCACACCTGGGGATTCCAAAGGATTCAAGTATTGCAATGAGAGTTCCTTCCCTTTACTCTATCCCCTGCTTATGTTGGGGGTAAGGGATCTATTCATATTCATACTGAGGCAAAACTCCCTCAGAGGGACCCTTCATAGGGACTCACACTTCTTCTTTTGTCTTGTCATTCTTCAGAGAATATTTTTTCAATTACCAAGCACACTCTGACATTCTAGAACCATCATTGTCTCAAAGGTGTGAGCTTAAAAGCTACTGTTCACTTTGCCAGCATCATGATGAAACCATTCCTATGTAGTTTAGATTCCCCTAAGTACAATATTATTGTATTATGGCTCTAAAAATTAACCTCTATGTCCTCATTCTGGTATAGCCTTGCTGGCAGAAAAATACATGTGACATTATAGATCCTTAACATTCTTTATACATAGTTGAGGAAATTATGTAGTAACTCCGTTGTCACCTTTGGTTAGCTTTCATAAGTTGGCTTTAAATTTTGTTGGCTTGGCCTCTGAAGAGTTGGGAAAGCTTAACCTTGCTTAAAATGAATTTCTCAGTGCATGGAGTTTAAAGCCAGACCCCTGTTTCTTGCTGCAGTCCCCTTGGCCAGCTCATGGACCAATGGAAGCATCCTTTTTTTTTTTTTTAAGGAAAAGCCAAATCTTGACATAGCAAGGTCAGAACTAGGATTCTAGGAAGTGAGTTTGGCTGCACACAGTCCCTCTGATTCCAAAGCAAAGCAGTTAAGGAGACAGCTTGGTAGTTGTTTTATTTTCTTTAGAGTGGACTTATATTATCAATGGCAGAAAGCCATGAACCACGAAGATAAAATAATGCTAACCAGAGTGCTAAGTAAAGAAAACAAAGATGGCTCCACAATTAGTAGCATTATATATGTTAGTGCTAAGTAACAACAGATGTGTCTGCAGAGAGTGAAGCATTCCTTGCAATCCATCAGAAACCAAAGACCTCTGATACCACAAGCCATTATGGTTATCTTGGGCTTGGAGGAATGATGGGCAAGTTCATTGGTTTGGCAAAGCGGGGTTGCTATTGAGGGTGTTCCAATCTACCTGTGTCATCCTTACCATTCTGTACACTTGTGCTGAGTTAACAGGGCGATGTGTGCTGTAAAATCTGGTTCTGTAAAGACATGCACTAGCCATGAGTCATTAGCAAGCATGCGGAGCTAATTGGCAAAGTACTCATAAAAGATTTTGAAGGTGGGTTAATTACAATTCATTACACCGTAAACTGTCCCCAGGCTATTGTTAAAAAATGCAGGAGTTTCAGGGCCCATTATTTTATGATTCATTTTGCCATGTTGTGAAAAACAGACTCTAAATCAAACTACATTTATTATGGGTCAGACCACAAAATCTTTATTGGTTTTTCCAACATTCCACCCTCGTTATATGAATTCATATGGACTGCACATTTCTGTCAATTGGCAAGAAAGCATGAAATAAAATTTATGATATTTTCTTACCTTATCCTCAGTGCAGCCTTAAAAATCACAAGATCTAATTGCTTCCCCTATTTCTCCAAGTTCATGAGAAAAATAAGTATTTCAAAATCAACTCTAAAGTTATGATGATTGGAAAAAGCTAAAGAATAATGAAGGCTGCCTTCTGAAGGAATAAAGAATAACCTAAGATGCATCCTCCCTGTTGAGAATGATTAAAGCTATTTTTCCCCACCTAGAAAAATGACCAGAATGCACTTTGTCTTTGGGAGTTAATTTGAAGTCCATTGGCTTTCTAAGCATTAACCTTCTTCTTTTCCCCATCTTTGAAAGAATCCTTTTTTTTTTTAAACAACAACAACAACAAAAAAGGCAACATTTATTTTTAAAAAACTATGATATAATTGCATGCCTTCTGTTATTACCACAGACAGACTTGGTCAGAATCATGTAAGATCTCATAAGTAGTCATTCTGTACTATTATATGTAATTGGTTGTTGATTAATGCTCTCAATTATGTCGATTTTCACTATGTGACCTGAACCATCTTGAGAGCGACAGCCTGTGTATCCTTAATACTGGGGATGAGCAAAGAACAAAATGCTAGGTTCACTTCCAGCTCTCAAGAGCTCAGCAGCTCATTTGAACCTTATCTGAACTATCAAAGTTTTGACTACAGAAGCCTGTGTTTGAGGAAATGTGCAGTGCAAGGTAGGCTTGAGAGTGGAATGGGGGAGGGGAATTGTTGGAAATTGTACAAGAATGATTTTCTTTTGGCAATACAGTGCTTCCTGATTCTGGCTGGGCCAGAAATACCACAAAAGTCTTTCTCAAAATTTCCAAAATCTTTGGAAGGCCTTCTTCTAAGTATTTTGCTACTTCTGCACACCTGGGTTTTGGCAGACGACAAGACAGAAGTATCTTTAATAGAAAGATACCTGGATACTTGAGAATTGTCAGAAGAGGTTTATCTCTAGTGGAATAAAACCTGAATGGTTTGTCCCCGAGTCAATGATTTTAACCACTCCCACCCCTTACAGAAAGATAGACCTGGAAGGCAACGTTAGAAATCACTAGGCAAACCACTTATTGTGTAGAGGAAGTCAGGTGTCCAGAGGAGCCACGTGACTGAACCTATGCAGATGAGGACCAGAGCAAAAACTAAAGAGCCAGTGAAGGAGCAAAAGGGAGGAAGGAGCGAGATAAGCACATTTCCAAAAGATTGGCATTCTGTCTTTCCCCTGCCATTAATTAGTGGTAAGACCTTGGGCAAGTCATTTCATTTCTCTGGCTCTCTATGGACCATTTCAGCCACAAAACACTGAGTTAAACATTTCTGTGGGATGGGAGTTCTAAAATAGGATGATTTAGAAATAGTACCCAGTTGGATCAGAAGTATGCCAAATGGAGAGGAGAAAGCCTGGCACCCAGGAAAGGCTGGTAAATCAGGAGAAAACTGAATGAAAAGCAAAGAACCTGATGAGGTGTTTATTTTACATTTGGTGACAGGCAGATAATTACTTTTTTTAAAAAAGCTTGAAGAGGAAGTGAAATTCTGTGATGTGGTTTTTTTAAAAGTCAAACTCCAACTCCCCTAAAGTTGTGTGAAATAAACAAACCAATTTAAGAGAGGAATGAAAGGAAGAAGTGCCTCAAAGAGGGAGACACTAGGACAAACTAGTTTCCTAAACTATGCTTGGTGGTACTTAAGGCAAAAAGTATGGAGTACCCTACTCAACCAGACTGATCCTGTTTACCTCTTGAGAGTAAGTTTTTGCTTAAGGAAAATTTTTTGAGACTAAAACGAATCTTGCTAATTGCTGAACTTGCAAGAAGTCAAGAAAACTAGTGTCACTTTTATGAGTTCCTGTATGGTGACTCTTGAAAGATAAAATTCCAGAACTTGGAAAGGACAAAGCTCTGAAGTGGCTATCCTGTATAAAATAGAAATGGAATTTGCAGCATGGTCATTCTGATTGGGAAGTGACGTTGGCACTAGACATCCAAGGGAAGAGAGCTAGCCCTCTTAGAGTGGAATGATTGACATTCCAGATTGGGTCTTGGTCTCTTGACCATATGTAGTGTGTGCAGGGGAGAGAAGCAGCATTCACTATCCTGCCCCTGCCCTGCAGTAATATTGGCCTCCAGGAGAATCTAATGACAATAGAGGAATTGGGGAAAGGCAACAGTAATCATAACTCAAGAGTATAAACATCAAGAAGGAAAAATATCCAGGAAAACAGGAACAATTAATAAGCATAATGGCATAGATACTGATCCAGGCAAAATTGGCGGTCTTGTAGAGGGCAATGTTGGCATGAGTCTGCTGGACAAGCCTTCCCATGTGGATGTAGTAGCAGCATGATAGAAGTAAGAGAGAAGTGGTCCCCGCCTATAGCACAACTAATAGGAAGATTCTTCTCCTTTCAAGGCACAGAAATCATTATTTATTTATTTTATTTTTTTAATCTTTATTTATTTTTAAATCTTTATTGTTTAGATTATTACAGTTGTTCCTCTTCCACCATCCCCCCATAACTCACCTCCACCAGATTTCCACCCCACCCTCTGCCCTTACCCCCTCCCTGCACCGTCCTCATCCATAGGTGTGTAATTTTTGTCCAATCTTTTCCAGTACACTCCACACCCCTTTCTCCCCGAAGATTATCAGTCCACTCTCTTTCTATGCTCCTGATTCTATTATATTCACCAGTTTATTCTGTTCATCAGATTTTTTTATTCACTTGTTGACAGATATGCATTTGTTATTCATAATTTTTATCTTTACCTTTTTCTTCTTTTTTCTCTTCTTAAAGAATACCTTTCAGCATTTCATATAATACTGGTTTGTCAGGGTTGAACTCCTTTAGCTTTTTCTTATCTGTGAAGCTCTTTATCTGACCTTCAATTCTGAATGACAGCTTTGCTGGGTAGAGTAATCTTGATTTAGGTTCTTGCTCTTCATCACTTTGAATATTTCTTGCCATTCCTGTCTGCCTACATAGTTCCGTTGAGAAATTAGCTGATAATCATATGGGTGCTCCCTTGTAGGTAACTAACTGTTTTTCTCTTGCTGCTTTTAATATTGTCTCTTTGTATTTTGCTCTTGGCATTTTAATTATGATGTGTCTTCGATTCCTTTTGTTTGGGGTTCTCTGTGCTTCCCAGACTTGTAAGTCTATTTCTTTCACCAGGTGGGGGAAGTTTTCTGTCATTATTTCTTCAAATAGGTTTTCAGTATATTGCTCTCTCTCTTCTTCTGGCACCCCCTTAATTCAGATGTTGGTACACTTGAAGTTGTCTCAGAGGCTCCTTACACTATCTTCCAATTTTTGGACTCTTTTTTCTTTTTGCTTTTCTGGTTGGGTGTCTTTGGCTTCTTTGTATTTCAAATCTTTGATTTGATTCTTGCAATCCTCTAGTCTGCTGTTGGAACTTTGCATATTATTTTTTATTTCACTCAGTGTATGTTTAATTTCTAGTTGGTCCTTGAGAGTTTCACTAAATTTATTGGCTTTTTCTAGGAAATTCTTGAAAAACCTTATAACTGTGGTTTTGAACTCTATATCCAGTCATTTGCTTTTCTCCATTTCTTTCATTTGCTACCTGTTTCTTTGTCTCTGCATTTTGGCTGCTTCCCTGAGTTGATAGAGTGGCTTTGTATGCTAGGTGTCCTATAGATCCCAGTGACTCAGCCTCCCCAGTTACCTGAGGTGGACACACTTGGTGCACCCCTTTGTGCGCTGTGGGTACAGTCTTGTAGTTAAGTCTTGATTGTTATTGGTATCACTGGGAGGAATTGACCTCCAGGGCAATTGGCTGTAAAGATCAGCTGTGTTTATGAGTAGGAAGACTTCTATGCTGGAGACACCCTTATGAGGTAAGACTAGCTTCAGTGGGGCTTTGGTGCTCAATGAGTCTGCCCCCTGATTGTGTCCCTTATGGATCTGAGGAGTTGTAATCAGGATAGTCCTACTCTGACCCCTGATACACTTGCTCTTGGATCTCCAAGGAGGTGCTAATTTAGCCTCTGTCTGAGGCCACCCAGCAGGAGCTACAGAGAGATCTACAGATTCCTCTTCTTTGTTTGGGGTTTGGAAGTGCCCAGATGAGGCCCAGCTGTGAAGCAATGCAAGCTGCTGTGGGGCCTTGGGCCTTCTTTTTGATGTTCTGGGTCTCTCTGACTCAGCTATAGTTTGTTAGATAAGTTTAGATTTCAAAGGACCAAACCATTCATATGCAAAAGCCTCTGTGTACAGCTTGGATGGGGTGGTGTCTTAGGACACAGCAAATAGCAATGGCTCCTGTCAGCCCTGCCCTAAGAGGCCCCCAGTGTCTCTTGGTAATTGCTACATGAATCTTTGAGAGAAAGCCACCCTTGAGTTCTGCCCGCTGCCAGACAGTCCAATTTCTTCCTGTATGAGTCTGGGTCTCCAAAGTCTCACCCAGAACTGGAGTTCAGAGCAGTCTCCCTCCTGCTTCAAAAAGCCAGCTGTGTACTCAGTTGCCAGCCCTCTCTACACATGTGCCTCCATACCTCTGCACTTTACTTCTGCATCTCCTCTGAGTCTCAGTGTGCTTTTCTCTTTCCTTCTAGTTGTAGAATTTCCACTCAGCCAGCCTTCCTGTGGTTCTGGATGATGTCTGTTTTGTCTTTTAGTTGTAGTTTTAAAGTGGTTGTGTGAGGCAGCAAGTTCAGGTGTTTACCTATGCTGCCATCTTGGCTTCTTTCTCAGAAATCATTTTTTAAAGTTATTAAGATTAAGATTCTTTCTTTTCTACCCAAATGCCCTTCCCAGTTCCAGCTGCATGATTACTTACTCACTAAACTCTTACACTGAGGCATGAAGTCTTTAGCCAGTATCTCACCTTGCTCCCTGCTGGGATTGCCTCAGCTGAATAGAGCAGAGAGAGCTGTCGATTTTAGAGCCAAGTGCAGAAAGCAGCTGGCTCCCAACATGTTGTCCATGGGAGCCAAGCAGAGCAGAGCTGACCATTGCCTGTGGCCTGTGGGAGCAAGAGCCAAGCATCTGTCAAATGCCGCAGTGCATGCTTTCCTGTGCCGGCTCTCTGGGGCACCTGCTGTGAGATGGCAGTTTATACCACCACTTTCTTCCTCCACAAAAAGCCATCTGCCTGCCAGCATCCACCTAACTTCCTTCTCCAGAAAATATTTTAATATTTTGGTCCCTAAATAAGTTTCTCTCTCCTTCTCTTCCTCCTCCCTCTCTCTAAATCTCTATAGGGGAAAAATACCCCAAAGGGAAAATGATAATACCTTTATTTTGTTCTTAAATGTGGCTATTAAAGATAGCATGCCTATTCTTTGGGGAAGGACAGAAGGTACATGGTATTGCCTGTGTTTGTGAGAGAGTCTAGAGAAGGGATTTGTGTGTGTATATTTACCTGTTATCTCAGTCTTGAGAAACTTGAAACCTGCATCTAGGAAGACTGGCCCTCTTCTCTCCTCAGTCCTGAGTTAGAATGCTAGTAAATACTGTGTAGATTCTTTCATTTCCAGGTGTGCTGGTTCAGGCTGACCCCAGGGAAAGGGCATTGGAAAATGGACCATAAAGCACTGGATGTTGGAATGGGCAATTCACACATCCAGGATGAAAAGGCTTTATCAGTAGGTCTGGCCTGCTCTGCCTCAGGAAACACTGCCCATTGGATTGACCCTTTAACTTGGGATATAGGTACTGGCTTGGGAATCGGGAACTATGTTCAAGATCAGCTCTGTTGCTAATCCATGTGGGCCTCCGGCAAGCATTTACCTTTGCTGGATTTCAGTGCCCTCATTTGCAAAATGAGAGGGGTAGACATAATCTCCAAAATGCTATGGTTTTCATAAATTGGGGCACAGTTACTTTGTGGAGCCTAACCTGAAGCTCATGAACCAAGTACACTTATTCCAAATTAGTTTCTTTCTTCACACAGAGAACAAAAATAATATCGAATTGAAAGAGCCCAGGGAATTCGTTTTGTTTTTAGAGGAGAACACTGAGATGACAGTGGCCTGCATGCAGGGCACATTCCTTCACCTTAACCACACAGAGCCTGCATATATTTGTTGTTTTTAATTGCAATTTTTTTCTAACAATCTGCCCTTTAGAAATGATTGCCCCTCTCTGAGGATCAGATCACTACCTAGCCAGTTCTCAGAGTAAATTAACTGAAGAATGCTGAGCCTTGAATCTATGATTAGGATGCCTGGCTAAGTAAAGATGGTCGGGTACTTTCCCAAATGGGTCAGCTATGGCTCCAGATATCCACAATAGAGTGGCAAATGACTCATGCTGGCTGGTTTGATAGCCTCTCAAATGCTGGGTTTACAGCTGGATTTAGGGCTGAATGCTGGAGGTAAATCTTAAAGGAGCAGAAAGGGGCTGGGGCTGGAATTGAGAGTCAAGGGAATTTCCATCAAAGCTTTTCAAAAGCAGGAATCCATTCTACCTTTGTCGATGGCTGTGGTTTGCTAGGATCAAGATCAAAGGAATCACCCTGGGCAGAGCCATGACAAATGCTAGGCTCAGTCTGATGAAACCTAGCATTAGCCCCTCTCTTAGGCTGCCGTCTAGACTGGAAGTGGGTGTTTCTGTCATACCCAGCTGAGTGTACGTATAGTCAGTGTGCTCCTCCATGACAGAGCAGAGGTGCAAAAGCTCTTCTCTATCCCCTGAGGGAAGTCCACACCCAGGGACAGCCCAGAGATGCGTAATATGGCTATAGGTCTAATCAGAAGAGTAGCTTTCCTGGGAAAACAGCGAAGTGGGAGAGCAGGGCTTGGAGTAAGCATGGAGCTGGGTGTTTGACAGATGCAGATGTTAGTAAAATCCAACTGCCTTGAATTGTACATCTTTCCTCATCCTTCCTGATAGCATTGGAAGGCTGCTTCAAACTCTGTTAAAATGTTGCTCATCTGCAGACCCAAGACTCTCCCAGACATTTGAACTACTATTCACCAAGAACAACACTTGGTGTTTTTTTAAGGTCCTCATGATTCCTCAGGGCTTCAGCTAATTTTCTAAGACAACCCAAGTGCCTGATGAAGAGATATTCTGGATTCAGAATAGACAATGCCACTTTCCATGTTGTCTGCTATGTAGTACATCTGCATTTCCCACTGTTTTAACCTTCATTTGCTTCTTGAGAACATTAGCGTAGAACAAACCAATAAAATAGATGTCAATGACACTTTTCAAAATTTTTTTTTTGCATGCATTATCTTATGTGGCATTTATATCGACTTGGTGAGGTAGGCAGGAGATATATTCAAGTACATTTTAAGAGTGGAGCTAAGAGAACTAGAAAACTCAGGAATCAGGGTTTTAATTAAGATTCTGACAAATAGTTTGAGTATCATTCAAGGCAAATTTTACTTTCCTTTTCTAGAACCTTGTCATCAAATGGGGGTAGGGGACTAAGGCTGGGAGTGGAGTAATAGTGCACTAACCTTCAAAGTGATTATGCCCCTCATGGTGCAGTCACCAGACAGAAAAATTTGCAGCCTTGAAAAATGACAGTTATGGATATAATGCAAAAAAAAAAAGAGATCATGATACAATGCTACACAAGATTGTTTGCATACTGACTTTATAGCTTTGTGAAATGATATATGTGGAAAGGGGGGAATATAGCCAAGGTTACAGTAGAATAATTTTTCATGTATTTTCACATTTTCTATAATATGATTAGCTGTATTATTCCTTACAGATTTAAATGTAACCAAATCTGTGAATTAAAAAAGAAAGAGACCTCCCACCAACAATCCAAACCCCTACAAAGAGATTCGCCACTTACTGGTCTCAAGCAAATTATCTGAGCTTTCATTTCCTTAACTATAAATGCACTATAAAGATCTTAATTTATAAGTATAAAGTCCTTACTTTGTGCCAGACAATTATCCTGAGTATTTTTACTTGTACTAACACATTGAATCCTCATTATAACCCGAGAAGTAGGTCTTATTAATATCCACCCTTTACAGATCAGGAAACTGAGGCAATGGAAGGTGAAATCAGGTCAGACCAGCCTCGAGTGGAGGATTTGAGAGCAAATCGGGCTAGGATAATTCTGAAGCCTAAAGTGTGACCCCTGAGACTTATGACTTCCAGGGTTGATTACAAAGTTGAGTCTTCTTTCTTAGGAAATCTCTGTTGCAGCACTGGCACATTACAGGCACCGAAAAGATTCAGTTCTTTTTTAGATTCATTCATTTCTAAGGCTCAAATTTACATCTCTTAAGTTATAAAGCTGATTATCTAACAACTGGGTGCTAAAAAAATCAGTGTAAATTCGTCATTTGATTGCTAACATCATTGGGTTTAGTCAGCTGGGATTAGCAATTACAAAGAGATACTTTTTGGAACCACAAAACTAAATTTAGAAATGCATGCTTTTGTCTAAAGCGAAGTTATCATGAACATGTTTTAATATTATCTAATATTTCTACTTTCTTTCCTATGATCATTTGGAACTCCAAGATAGGAGGGAGGTTCATTCCATAAATGTCGAAAATATTTTTCAATGTTTTTCTTCTCCAGTAATCTTTCCTACCAGAACTAGGTATAATAGGAGAAGGGGAGGTAGCATTATACTTAGAAAATGAAACCTATATAGTTCTTATTCCTTTCCTTGCAAAAGGTTGTTCTGTATGAGCTATTTTGTATGCTGATGACCATAGAATCTTGAGAACCCTTTTTACATGGGTTTTATAGGCCCACTCAGTGACTTATGTATTTAATGCTTAGAAGCTGCATATTGCCAAGCTAACTCTTTTTCTAAAAATATATTTGATTGATTTTTCACAGAGAGGAAGGGAAAGGGATAGAGAGTTAGAAACATCAGTAAGAGATAAACATCGATCAGCTGTGTCCTGTACAACTTCTGCTAGGGATGTGCCCACAACCAAGGTAAATGCCCTTGACTGGAATTGAACCTGGGACCCTTCAGACTGTAGGCTGATGCTCTATCCACTGAGCAAAATCAGTTAGGGCCCAAGCTAACTCTTAACATCAAGAAGGCTTAAGTTTAGCCCTATCTGGTTTGGCTCAGTGGATAGAGCATGAGCCTGTGGACTGAAGGGTTTTGGGTTTAATTCCAGTCAAGGGCACATGACTGGGTTGTGGGCTTAATCCTCAGTGAGGGGCATGCGTAAGGCAGCCAATCAGTGATTCTTTCTCATCATTGGTGTTTCTATCTCTCTCCCTTTCCTTCCTCTCTGAAATCAATAAAAATATATTTAAAAAAAAGAAATTTAAGTGAAATCTCCAAACCCTAGTAAGAATGAGTTTTAACTACTTTCATGTCCTTGTACAGATGTTCATATATCAAGATGACCACCTTCCGCTAATTTAGGCATCTTGATATTTAAATTTTGTATGAGGATCAAATGACCATATGAATTTGGGCAAGTTGTTGAACCTCTGTAGATCTCTTATTCCTCTGGAAGTTGAGTGAACTCTATTCATTAAACAGCAAGCTTCCTCCCTTAGTAAAGCCTAAGATTAGGTTGAATCATTATCATATGAATAAAAATATTTTTATGTGTACTTTTTGATGCCCACTTAAAAAAATCCTTATGTTGTACATCTCTCACTTAAAAGGAAGCCAGAAACTCAACAGCAAAATGAGAGGTGAGCTGGTTGTTCAAAAGGGTGCTTCACATAGTACAAGTCAATAATTCCTGCTTCTGGTTCTATCCTCCACTCTCTTTGGACAGTTTTTAAACTAGACAACAAGTTCAGGTGATCAACTACATAACAAACAAGTGTTAGAATGCCTCAAGGATGGGATCCCAGCTTCTTGGTGGGAAAGAGGAATCCACATGAAGAGTCAGGAGTGGAAACCGTACTTGGTACAAGTTTTGTTAACTAGTTATTGCACTATTAGCTTCCCTTAATTATAACTCAGATATTCTCCCTTCTAACTCCAGCTCCCCTTCCTTCAGGTTGACTCCGCCCTTCCCCCTTGCATTTTAGGACTCATCCTGTTCATTTTCTATCTAAATGATTAAAGCAGGGGTTGGCACCGTACCAGGACCAGCCTGCTAAGTGTTCATTTATTCCTCATAATTTAAGGCTTCCTCTGCCAGGAGTAATAATCCTTCTCCTTCAGCACCAGCCTGGGGCAAGGGAAAGAAGAGAAAGGAAGACAGAGAGGAATATAATTGTTCATAGATTTAAAAAAAATATTTTCCTGTTAAGGATTCTGGAAAAGAAAAGTGCACTAACCTTCAGATCACTTTTTAGGGAAGGTAATTCTGGAAAAGGAAAGGAGTGTGTGTGATTTTGAAATACCTCTGCTTTAAGAAATAGAGAAAAGTTTAAAAAACTAATAAAAAACAGGAGCAGCTTGAACAGACCAAATAGTGTATCAGGAAGGAGAATAAGAGAGCTATTCTTCTCTCATTCTACATTCTTTCTCTTCTTTTCTTTTTTTTTTATTGTCAATCTCCATTGCCTAAATGAATATGTGGATATAGAACAAGTGACAGAGTCCATTTTATAATGGAATAGATAAATGAATGAATTAATTGTAGATTAGTGTTTCTAAAATCTGACTCTTCCTTAGAATCAACTACAAATCCCCGAGATGTCCTTTGGAAATTCTGATTTATTAGGTCACAAAAGGAGCCCGGGATCTATATTTTTCAGCTGCTTTCCAAGTGATTCCAATTGTCAGTCAGGTTTGGGAATCCATGGCCTTGAGCACAGCTATAATTTAAATTTGATTTTCTAATATTTTCATTCTGAATGAGAGCCCTGCACTGATTGGTCCCATACTCAATTCAGTTGCATATTAATTAATCAGTTGTTATTTCCTCCTTAATTAAACCAGCTTATTACCCTACCTGCCATTCTTGTATGTTGCCAATGAAACTTGGCATTATTTTACAAGCATTTGTCTTAAATGCTTTTATATTAAAATAACCAGAAGGTTTTCTATTCTGTTTTATCTCAACTTTTTTGGAATTGTCCATTCACAAATAAATCCTTGCTTGGGTTATTTGTTTATTTTGATAAAAATGAGAATTCTTCCAAAATCCATAGATCTTATTTATGTATTTATTTGTTTGTTAATTTATTTATTTTAAAATATGTTTTTATGGATTTTAGAGAAAGGGGAAGGGAGAGATAGAAACGATGATAGAGAAATATTTATCAGCTGCCTCCTACACATCCCCTATTGGGGATTGTGCCCATAACCCAGGAAGGTGCCTGGACCAGTAATCAAACTGGTGACTTCTTGGTGCAGGGGACAATACTCAATCAACTGAGCCATACAACCTAGAAAGAAATCTATGGGTTTTAGAAAACCTAAACTCATCTCTCACTCTCATTTCTTAATCATTTATATTTATTCAATAAATCGGTATTGAGTATCTCTAGTGTGCTAGGAATACTGGGGATACAAAGATGAAAGGTATCTTCCATTTCTTTATGGAATGTATAGACTAGTGGGTAATTTGGATAAGAATGTAGTTATTTTACAATCCTGATATGGTAAAAATAAGCATAAGTTGGGAACGTTGGGATGTATCTTGGGTCAGCGGGATAATAAGTCTTGATGAAGAAAGTGAAAACCAAGATTTAGGGGATGCAAGAAGGCTAAAACCCTGTATCTACATCTATAGAAGTGAAGTCCTTCAAACCTTAGAGAGCTAAAAGCAGAGTTGTGTGTGTTGGAGAGGTTGTTGTTGGGGGATGATATTGGAGATGCAGACAAAGACCCTATCATGACATATATTGAATATCTTCCTAAAATTTTGGATTTTACACTGAAGCAATGAAAATCCTATGATGAACTTGAGCATTAGGTGGATATAGACAGATATGTGAAGAGATGCTCTCTCCACATTGTTGGAGCAATAGAGATTTGCCTGACCTGAATTTTGACAGACCAGAGGCTATAAGACCATGGAGGAAATAATAAGGACCTGAAGAAATCACCCTGGGGGATTTAAAGAGAGGGGCAGAGGGAACAAATGAAGTGGTAAAAATAATTGATAAACCTCGGTGACACATAGGTCTTATAGGTGGCGGAGTAGCGGTAACAAAGGAAGGGGACATTAGAATGATTCTCATGTTTTTAAAACTTGACCACCTAGAGAATGTAATATGATTCATGAAAACAATAGTTTGGCTGGTTTTTATTTATTTTTTCTGTGATGTCCAGGAAAATGCTGACACCTCAATGTGAGGACCCAAATCCCAGCACTTGAGTAAGTGTTATTTTTTTTTCTGTGTGTGTGTGTGTGTGTGTGTGTGTGTGTGTGTGTGTGTTTAGTTCTTATCAAGACTGAAAAATCTTCTAAGTAGACATGAAAGAAACAGCAGGGCCACAACTACTTTGAACTCACTGCACCTGATTCTTTTCATATAAGGTGTGCTTGACAAACATTAATTAAATCTCACAGCACCTCTTTGAAGTAATGCAGGAAATATGTACAGGTGGGTAAACTGAGGCCCCAGGAACTGGAAGGAGAGCCTGAGGACATACTAGGGCAGGTGCAGCATCTGAAAAGACCCCCAGAGGGGGCTCCTGTTTCTCTGATGAGGCCAGATGTAGGTGACCGTGTTTAAGAAAAGGTCTTCCAGCAAGTTCTCTAAATCAGGCAGGATGAGGCAGGTTGGTTATTTATTCCAGTGGCCACACTCTCTGACCTCAGACATGGCAGCTTTGAGTCTTATAGCACACCTTGTCTGCCCATAATCTAGACCTACCATCTCCTTCCTGAAATCTTCAGCTGTGTCACATCTATTCTGATGCCTGCTTTGTCTTTACAACTGGATGGTGGTCCTGAGAGTTAGAAGATGAGGGTGCTTGATTTCATGGCCAAAAGAAGTAATCTGAGTAGTTTTTGTACCTGAGTTTTCACTTTTTAGATCTTTCTTTCTTTCTTTCTTTCTTTCTTTCTTTCTTTCTTTCTTTCTTTCTTTCTTTCTTT
>JAAGEH010000006.1:27072573-27093795 GCA_011751065.1 Lasiurus cinereus | reverse complement strand
TTTCTTTCTTTCTTTCTTTCTTCCTTTCTGTTTTTTTCAGATTGAACTCTGGTTTAGTGTGCAGAGTAGGAATTGGTACATGGAAGAGTTGAACTCTGATGTAGGCCCATAAGCAGCTAGTCCCTGAATTGGCTGATGATGGAAGGCTGTGCATAGTATACATTATAATTTAATCTTCAACAGAGACAAAAGGGATATTGTCAGAGGGTGGAGAAGTTAGAATAAGTCAAAAGAGTGAAGATGAATATAGTTAGTAATATTGTGATAAGTTGACAAATGAGTACTAGAATTAGTGGGGTGATCACATTGTAAGATATAAAAATATTAAATCACTATATTGTACAACTGACATTAATATAACTAATATACTATTGAATACTGACTGTACCTAAATAGAAAAAAATAAGAAATAAAAATTTCATCTTCTGCTTGCTAAATTAGATGTATCCAAAAAGATGGGCCTTGATTAACTACATCTGCTACCTAACTATTGATTCAGTCTACTCAATTTGTTATTCTATCTATCTATCTATCATCTATTGCATATCTGATGCTGGAAATGATATTAGGTTCTATAATGATAAAAGATTAAGTCCCTGTGCTCAGAAGGCTCTCAGCCTAGTGAGTGAAATATAAAATAAATAGATAAACATAGAGACAAAATCAACTAAAAAATAACCAATGTTTCAGGAAGCAAAAGACTCAGAGAGGAAATGTAAAAAGTAAATGTATTCACATACCCTGTTTCCCAGAAAGTAAGACATCCCCCGAAAAGAAGACCTACTTTCAGTTTTGCCTTTTGTTGTAATATAAGGCATCCTCCTGAAAGTAAGACCTCCCCGATAATGAGGCCTCCCCCGAACATAAGGCCTCCCCGAATATAAGGCCCCCAAAGCTACCTTAAGACATCTGACTCCTGATTTAAAGAGACCTCCCACTGCCTGAACAGCTCCGGCTGCGCTGCGGCCAATCAGTGAGCTGGTTTGTGATGACAACTACTACGTACCATATACAGGTAATAAATTTCCTTTTTTGTTGTTCAACAATAAATGTGTACCGTATTCTTCTTCATGGAAAAATAATATATCCCCTGAAAATAAGACTTAGCGCATCTTTGAGAGCAAAAATTAATATAAGACATTATCTTATTTTCGGGGAAACAGGGTATGTTATTGAAAAGAAAAAGAGGAGGAGGGCATTCACTGTCTCCAGTTGGATAAAAGGTCTTTCTGATAACCCAGTAAGATGTGCAGATGACCAGCAATTTAGCATGCTACAAAGTTAAGAGACATGTTTGAAACTTATGGCAATCCATACATTTTTATAGTGCAATTGGCCTTCTTCTCTGCAAAGGGAATGCATTAAAAACAATTACTCAGGAAAAAGAACACATTTAAAAAAATGAAGATTTGAAGTTAGTGGGATTGTAAACAATGAGATTTCTGCATAACACAGCAGTAACATCAAGTGTGAATATTTTTGCCCTTCTTCACTGGATCTATTTCTAGCACATTCTTCTGAATCCATTGTCCTTCTATTCTTATTAGAAGTTTTCATTTTTTCCCCAGAAGTATTTCTCAAGGAAATCTTTGACTATAAACATATTCAGTAGCCTTACTAAATGTAATGGCCCCTTGGAAAATCCAATTCCAGTTAAAATTTCTAAGGAATCCTTTCAGAGATGAAAGTGATCTAGATATTTTATTCATTAGTTTGGTTAACTATTGCTTTTCCAGTTTTATTTACTACATTCTTCTTTTTCTCTGTGATTTAGTTCTCTAAAACATTTGGGCGGTTTGCATGAAAGGGGCTATATCATAAATGCTTTTAAGGTCTATATGATTTATACATACAGCACTCATGATTTATGTCTCAAATAGCCATGTTGGTAAGTTTTTTTTTATTAAATTCTTGATTTATGTGAAATAGATAAATATGTGGATCATTCAGAACAAGGGTGTCTGTGTCTGGGGGTGAACAGGGGAAGGACGGGAGGGATTTGTATGCATGAATAACTCCCTATTGGTCCTAATGGGATTTGCACAAGGAAGACTCCTGTATTCCATGATACAATTTTTCTTCATCCTAACATGTGGTTAGGTATATGTTATTGATATCATAACTTTAATTTCCGAGCCATGTTAAATCGATATGTGTTTTAGATGTGCCCCTTAAGGCATAAAACTTAAAAGAATATGCCTTTTTTCTTCTCCCTCTCCCCATGTTGCATTTGGCAAATTACCTTGACATTCTAAAATGTTTTATCTACCTCTGATTTTAATCTGCTTGAGGGCTGCACATTGGTTTTACTCTTGTGTTATGTATAATCCCTTGTGTTTAAGCAGTATTTACCACCATAATAGCAGAAAATGGAACCAAGAATATTTCTTAACAATGGGAGCATTTCATAAAAGATGATACTTAATTCAGGTTTCCTGTAATAGTAATAAAACATTTTCAAGCTCACTCTCATCCGAAGAAAGGAACTTTCACCCTTCTCAAAGCTGAGTTCTGTGAGAAAGTGTTCATATGCATGTTTCAAATAACCAAACCAATAAGTCCTATTTCTCTCCTTATTATAATCAAGGGAACAACCATTCTAATAAAATTGTGTTCAACAGTTCCTCTATAAACTCCCTCCCTCATCCTAACTCCACCTGGTATAATATAAAATGTAATATACTTTGGAGGCATTTTTAATAAAACTCTTTCAGATGACTCTATGTGGCAACACAACTCATTTATAGTTTCCTATTAGTTCACCTTTATAGCGGCTTTAGTCTTTTTCTATCTCATGGGATAAAAATGTCACTATTTGTTTCATAACCAACATGTATTTCTGTTTACTTAATCTCTTCATTTCTTAGTATTTCACATATAAGAACAAGGTTGGGGCAGGGAAAAAAACAATTCCTCATACTCCTATGATATTTTGATTCATATTTTATATGAATCTTACCTTGCCCTAGTCTATATTTTTATTATAAGGCCTTATATTTAATTTTATTATTTATGAAGATAGAGAAAGTGAAGGGAGGAGCAAATTCACGTTCATGACTTATCCTTTATTTATTAGTGTGTGTATTTTCTAAAAAGAAAAGGAGAGAGAGAGAGAGAGAGAGAGAGAGAGAGACAGTGGCAATTAGAGAGAGAGAGAGAGAGAGAGAGAGAGAGAGAGAGAGATTGCTATTCTATTAGTTATACATTCATTGGTTGCTTCTTATATTTGCCCTGACCAGGGATTGAACCCACAATCCCTTGGCATATCAGGAAGACTCTCTAACCAGCTGAGCCACCCAGCCAGGGTCCATGAATTATTCTTATTAAAATAACTGTATGCTTATTCTACATTATCTTCAGGATCATAATAGTGTTTTTCTTTCAAAATTACTTTTTATGTAGATAAAATGATTCAGGAATGGTCTGAATTTTGAATGGTTTTATGGCAGGAAAGACTTGTATGAAGTATATGTGAGCATGGGAGAAGGGAATATCCAAATTAAGAAAGTTCACTTTTAGCAATTGACCAAAATCCAACTGCAAACATTTTGAGGTTCATATCTTTCCATTCTTAGTTCAAGAGAAGGGAAAATTAGATCTTGAGGCAGGTTCAATGCTTCTTAGACTGCCCATGAATTTCTCTGCTTTTAGCACCACCCTTAACACAGAATTAGTGGAGGGGAATTTGCATGGAGGTATCACTGGATCTGTTTGACTTATGACCATACTTCAATTTTCATCATTATATTCTGATACTTGGGCTTGTGGACTCTTATAGGTGATAGCCAGCAGAATGGGAACATGAGAAGCGATTTGGTGCATATTAAATAATCTCCTAAGCCTTGACTGGTGTAGCTTAGTTGGTTAGAGCATTGTCCTTTACACCCAAGGGTGGCCAATTCCATTCCTAGTCAGAGTGCATACCGAGGTTGTGGGTTCAATCCCCAGTGGGGGTGAGTGCAGAGACAATCAATTGATCTTTTTTTCTCTCTCATCCTTCCTTTCCCTTCCTCTCTAAAAATCAATAAAATAAATTTTATAAAAAATAGTAATCTCCCAAAAGCTAGGGGCATACTAGATACTTCAGGACTGGTTATATAATTGTAGGGCTCTGTGCAAAATGTAATAGCAGGACCTTTTGTTCAAAATTATTAGGATTTGCAGATGGTGAGAGTAGAGCATTAAACCAAGCACAGGGGCCTTATATGTCTGCACAGGTTGAAACACCCATAAAACTGGCCCTGCCTTAGATACCTCTATATATGAGAGTAGAAATTTTGACTAAACATATTTTCCAGGCGAATTAAGACAGCAGATTTTCATTTCTGCTCTACACAGTTGGGCTGTGTCCCTCCTCCTCCTCCCTAGCAGAAGGCTAAAGTAGAGCATTCAGGATTATGGCCTTTGATATCCTGTTGATCTTCTGCATGTAACTGAATCAGTAAATTATTTCTCTGAGCTCCTCATTTTCAAAAAATAGTTGAAATTAGATTTCTAAGATATCTAAAAACTAAGTTTAATATTCATAAAACCATTTAAAACCATGATAGAAACTTTCAAAAGCAGTTATTGTAGGGTTTGAGGTAGCCCCTGGAAAATGTTAAGCAAGAGAGGTTCTTGGAATAACTGATTTTTAACATTTTTATCTAACGATGGTTATAATTTCCCTCTAACAATAGCAGTGTATTAAAATAGACTATGGCAATTTGTAACTCTCTGAGATGAGGCAGACCTGATATTAATGAAACCTCTGTCTTCTATTAGCTGTGTGATCTGGGCAAGCAACTTACCTCACTGGACCTCCTGTAAAAAGTGTTCAGTAATAATACTTCTGAGGGTTGTTGGAGTCCAATAAGATAATACATGACTGCTACTTCTCAGGATGTCTGACACATAGTAAGCATTCAACAAATATTTTGTATATGAGTGATGAGGAATATATTGGTGGTGGTGGTGATGAAAGCCGTATTTGTTAAAAAGGTGGGAGTTGAATTCAAACCAACCTGGGTTGGAATTTTCTCACTCCCACCACCACCTGTGAGAACTTTGGCAAGTAACTTAGCCTCCTATTGCCAAAACCCCAGTGACTTAATGTAACTATCATTAATTCTTGTTCATGTGATCAGGAGTCAGCTAGTCTAGGCTCGGTTACTGTGCTTCAGACTGAAGATCTAGCTGATCTGGATTGTTTGCTAGTAGTTAGGCACAGGTCTGCTTTCTGTATTGCTATCCCTCTTGGATTTGCATGCTCTAGCTAATAAAGAGGGAATATACAAATCGCTAGACACACTGTACCAAGATGGTGGTGCCCATAGCCACAAGATGGCAGTGCCCAGGCCCTTCAGGCCCACTGGATTCCCCTAGTCCTTTCAGCCCTGCTCGGGTTTGGGGGTTAGGCACATGGTGTGGCTGGACCTTCCCTCAGCCCTCCAGCCTCCCAGAGCTGGCCTGAGGCACAGGCAAGCCTTGGATGGCAGCTTTTCAGCTGCCCAGGGCCACCTGAACTCAGGTAAGCAGAGCCAGCTGAGGCTTATGCTGCTAGGAATGGCAGCAGCAGAGGTGTGATGAGGACATTGCCTTCCCCTGATCGCCTGGGTCTCTACTCGCCCTTGGGGGTTCCCGGACTGTGAGAGGGGCAGGCCAGTTTGAAGGATCCCTCCTCCAGTGCATGAATTTTCATGCACCAGGCCTTTAGTATTTTATAGAAATGTTGAAAGCACAAGATAAAAAGCTCCCTGTGCAAATCAATTTCAAGACTTTACTTACTTATGGCTATGCACATTCCATGGGCCAAAATAAGTCACGTGTCTGAGCCTAAAGATCATGGTCCAGAAACATACTCCACTCCTCAGTGGGATGAACTCATATGTCCAAGGGTGTGCATTCAAAGTGGGAAAAGATCTGAGACCAATCATTCAATTTCCTTATATGCAATATGGGGTTGATAAAATGACCTCACTCATAGACTTGTTTTGAGGATTAAATGAGATAATCCTTGTAAAGTATTTAACACTTAATTAGCACTTAATAAATGTTAGCCATGTTTGCAATGATGATTCTGATCACTCTATGACCCAAATCTAATGAAAGATTTTAGATGAGAAAGGCAGGTGTGCACAGGGTTAGTTGGGAAAGATTTAGTGGTGAAGTTTTAGCTAGACCATAGAAGATGGGCAGCATGTGCAGGAAAAGAAGAGCTGGGGTTGAGGGGGGTGGGGCTAAGGGTGGAAGTGGGGGATATTCTTGGATGGGGAAGAACAAAAAGCTCAAAGGCAAAATAATGCTGATTTACAATGCTGATCATGTTTAACATTTTAGGTGAATTCACCACCCTTCATTTCCATTGCTTGTCTTTTAAAACCCTTGAAGTGAACTGTCATTCCCAAACCTGCTGTTTGTTTGGAAAGAGAACAGAGTGTGTGTCTCTAATAAACCAGCTGTGAACCTGTGTTCTCTGTCTGGAACTTCCTTGAGCATTTCCCTTCCCTGGGCAGGTGCTGCTTCCCACGGGCCTGCTTCCATCCTGAATAGAAGAATTGTCCACAGGAATCCAGGATGCCAGAAATTGTGAAATACTCCTTGAGGGTCCCATCTCACATTGTAGCCTTTGAGTATGGCTCTTGATTGTGTGCAAGGCCCCTGGGAGTGTTGAGTCTCTGCAAGTTCTGTTGTTTTCTATGAGCAGTGGGGATCTGAGGCAGATGACTCTATACACAGTTAACATTGTAATCTCTTCTATTCAAACTTCCTGCATATGCCATGCCCCGTCCTTGAAGCTCCTCTATCCTGCAGCTTGACTGCACCATGGTGTATTGGTAAGCTAACAGGGGCAGCGGGCCTGCTGCTAACACAGCCTAAGTTGTCCAGGTCTGTTAGTATCCCTCTGAATAGTCACAGCCTAAAGAGAAGAGGGTCTTTCCTCCTCTCCTAGGTAACATATGTGCACTCTGAGGGTGTTCTTTTGAAGACAAATCTTAGAAAAATCGTGCCTAGAATAAAGTGAAGCATAGTGTTGGAGCTTGGAAGTCTTCCAGCTGTGGCATTGTCCTCACTTCTCTCTTCTTATGTCCTCCCACTCTACCCTCTAAAGCATGGTTTGAAAATCTCTCTTCGGTTGCCTTTTGGTTTTTAACTCTAGCCTGCCAAATCAATTTTGAGAAATCACTCTGCAAAAAGTCCTTTTAGCCAGTGATCCCAAGTGATACTAGTACTTGCCAAAGTTGTGTCCTCACACTCCGTAAGAGATGAAAGTTAGAGATGATGGTGGTTCCCAGCAAGTATGTAGCATCGTATGGCATAGAGAAGTGATAGAAGGTACAGAGAAAGCTAGGCAGAAGCTGGGTGAGTGAATTTGAAGCATTTTGGAGTCCTTGAAGAGCCCTTAAGGGATTCTGTGCTGGGCAAGGTGTGATTACATCCGCATGTCATGTTCAGAACCCCTGGGCTGTTGTGCAGAAGGTGAAGGGGAAATGCATGATGGTAGATCAATAGACAAATATGGAGCCTTTTGATGGAGTGTGGGCCTGATGTTCTGAGGGCCTGCATGTGTGGCCTCCTCAGAAGTCACTGAACAAAGTCCCAGAACACACCGAAGGCTTTCTGTGACCCTCTGCTAAATGTTCTCTGGCATAAAGGAGATGCTTGGCCAGGGTGCACCCCTGAAGGTGCTAAAGAGAAATCATGTCCCGGGAGCAACCCTCAACCATGATGGGTGAGAGTTGGTGCATGAACACCTCAGTTTCCCCACCACCAAGCAGACTCTCCTGGGATGTGACCCGTGCAGCCTCTCCCAAGTCACCCATGGCAGTAAGCACTAGCTGCCCTTTGGGGTCACTTGCTATTCTCTGTCATCACTATCTTCAGGAAATTGCTTCTCAATAAACCATCTGCACCTAAATCTGGTCTCACTGTCTGTTTTGAGAGAACCCAAACTAAGACAGGTATTTTCACTGGACCTGAGAGATGAGACTATAGAGGGAAGAAAAGCCCTGAAAGAGGTGAGCTCACAGAGCCTAGTCATCCATCAGATATGCATGTGAGAGAACAGGAGGCATTCAGGAGGATGCTGCCTTTCCTGGCTACCTTGCCTGCTGCTCAGAAGATCTGCAATGCTCTGAGATGGGGATGATAGGAGGAGGAACAGATGCAGGAGGGCATACTGAATTCAGTATGGACATGACTTTGAAACACTCATTGGACAGTGGACCAAGATTTCTAATAGGCAGTTGGAAATGCAGAGGTAGAGTTTATGGACAGAGAGTTGGACTGGTGGGCCTTACTGGTGGAGTCATCGAGGATTTGAATAAGAGTTTTCCAGAAACAATTTAGAGAACCTGAACTCAAACCTTTTGAACATCACATCTGTGAAAGTTGTTGTCTTCCCACTTGGCATTCTTACTCTCCTAATTCTGATTCTACCTCCTACACCTAAGTGCTGCTCACTCTGACACATTGTGGGAAGCAGTTCCAACCTAAAATTTCTTCCAGTAATAGCAAATCAAAACGATTTAAAACATTTTTTTTTCTAGATGGTGTCTAACTATAGATCCATCAACAAGAATGTGAGCCCTTTTGTTCCTTGTTTCCATGTCCACAAAGTTGGGTATTATTTTTAGAGTGATCATGTTATTTACCATCCATATCAAGGCACTTTTAGAGTAATAGGAAGCACTATTTGTAATTATACCTGGGCAGTTGGCATGCATTGGGACTGTCTTAAGCAAATGAAAGCATATGGCTGCACTATCTGATTAGAGATGAAGCCCACCCCAGTCTTTCTAGAGGTGTATGGACATAGAAATGAGAGAGAAAGCAAGGGACAGAGTGAGAGAATGACAAAGAAGGAAGGGAAAAAGAAGACCAGAGAGAAAGAGAGACAGAGATTGAAGCAAACTTATGTATCTGGTTTGAGATCCTTTGTTCCACTGCCTGGAACACTCCTTTTCCCTTTTGCAGCCTTTTATCTCCAGCTATGGCCCAGTGCCAGATACACACCAGACGGTTAAGTACATGATTTTGAAATACAGGAATGAGTAATTTTAAAAATACTCCTAAAAATTCCATTTCTCAATCACTCTGCTCCATGTGATACTTTTTTCCATTGAAATTTCATACCATCTCTAGTTTTAATTGCTCAATTACATATTTGATGAAATAGTTTCCTGTTCTGTTGATCAGTGTAAGCATGAAAATTTGATCTCTATTATACTGATCCTCTTAAAATATTAGGTCTTTGGTTTTTGTTTGGTAAAATGGGGATAATTATAGTACCCACCTCATAAGATTATTGTGAAGATAAAATGAGCCTGACCCACAGTAAGGACTCATGTTAACTATTGTTGTTTTCATTTGTATTGTCTTTTCTAGGACAGCAATGAGACCATTGCACTTATTACCATTTGAGAAAATAGAGACTCCATCATTAAATGACTTAAACACATGTTAATTCATATTTTGTAAAATGGTTTCACTGAATTAATTCTATTATTCAGATCTACTACACTCATGAGTTACATACGGTGAACTGTATACCAGGTTTCAACACTTTTTTTTTCTCCTGAGGCACTCTAATTTGAATTTTGAAGCTATGTTTCTGGGATATTCAATTATGCCTTTCCCTTAAAATGAGAGCACACTGGCTATATCCAGGTGGGTGGGGAAAATGCCTGGAATTAAAAAAAAAAACAACAACAATGCGTCTAAATAGATCTTCCATCAGTTTTTTTAGAGTAAAAGAAACTCCTTTCAGCACTGTTATTAGTGTGCTTTTCTGGATTTTATAGACTAAAGGTTAAAATGAAAATAAGCCCTTGTCTTAGTGGCTCTGAGACAAGCTTGTAGAAAGGACATCTACAATGTGGATTATCTCTGAGCTTGAAGAAACTCTTGCCCCATTATGTCAGAGCTTGAACTTAAAGACCTTGCATTCCTTGGTTCCTAGATGACATTTTTTCAATCCAACATTCTGCCCTTTCTCCTTTGAACATGTTCTGAAGTGCATTCATCACCTGCCCTGGTCTTCCTACGTGTAATGAAGGCTGATGCCACATTCTGTCTTCTTTTTTACCTTTGTCATATTCTCTCCTCCTCCCTGACTTCCTTGCCTGGGACTTGGGCAGTATCTTAATATGTGGAACATTGCTTTGCTTTTGTTTCATATCATCCTGGCTCTTCACTGATTCAAGATTCTCTCAGACCAGGGCTGTTCTGTATGACTTTCCACAGGGATGAAAATGTCCTATGTCTGCAGCATCAAAGCCGTGGCCACTCAGCATATGTGATCCATGAGCAGTGCAGCTGCAAAGTGAAAGCTTTCATCTAATTTTATTTTAATATAATTAAAATTAAATAAAATAGATGGCTTTGGACTACCATTTGGGACAGTGAATTTTAGACTATCTTTTCCTTCAAAGACTTCACCCAAATTCTAGTTCCAGGGCAAAACAAAACAAAACAGTGCTATTTATTTATAGTCACAATCACTGTTTAAAACATGTGTCTAGATAACCACAAAGGGAAATTTACTGAAATTGTGAGGTACATACACTTCTGTCATCTCTCCTTAAGTAAACATTGCTACATCTTTTAATTCTGGTAGGCCTCACAAATGACTCAAAGACTCTTTCCTTTATTAGCTCCATAGTCTGCTTCTGGGTTATCATACCCATGTTATAGTGCTAGTAATCTCTACATCACTGACTCCCAAATTTATATCTGCAGTGCACTCCTCTCTCTGAGAATTTCTTAAATATAGTTCAAAACTGGAGGTGTGACTCCTTTCAGTTCATGTATTCTTTATATTATTAAATGGTACCAATCTAGATGGGTAAGTCAGAAATCCAGAAACCATCCATGACACCTCATCTCCTTCCATCAATTCCCATATCTAAGCATCACCAAGTCTAATTGATTTAACTTGGAAAGTAGCTTTCACATTTATTCACCTCCCTTCATTGCTACTGATGCCACCATCATCTGAGATGCCATGAACTTTTGCCTGGACTTTCTTTTACTAGAGGTTTCTACACTGTCATCACCACACACCCCTTCTTTTAAGTTTTACAAGTGTCCTGTGCCTTTCAGTCATGGCATTACAATGTCTTTAGAATTAACTCTGCCTGGAATGCTCCCACATTCATCCCTCCCCCCCACTCCTCCGACTTCCTCCAGGCACCCTGTCCTGCTAAACACCTGATTGATCTCCCTGAGGTTTTATTCAGACCTTAGCTCAAATCTCACTTCCTTAAGGATACCTTTCCTGATTCCCCAGTCCATATCTGGACCCCATTATACAGTGCCATGTTATGGGTTACTTCCCTTTCAAGAATTTGTTACCACTGTAATTAATTGTCTTTAATGTCTCTGCTGCCAAGAAGAAAAAAAAATGTAACCTCTTTGGGGGAAGGAACCTGTTTGTCTCATTCATCATTCTGTTCTTGATACTTGACTCAGTACCTGCAAATAGTAGGTGCTCAATCAATATATCTGTTGATTCCTTAGTTAACAGGAAGTTAAATGTACACTCTTGTTGCCTGGGGTTAGTCAGCTGAACCACCACTCAATATCAGGTTCAGGAAATTGGTGGGGAAATGAGTTTAGTAACTTGCCATTTGCATGTGATCTCAATTCTCAAAACAGCGAGTTTTCCTGCAAAGAAAACAAGTTACTGAATCTTGGAGTTTTCAAAACAAACTCTTGATATAAACCTTTACACTGTTGTTATTGCAGCTGCAAACTTTACAACTATTCTGTAATATTTTCAATGTGTTTCATATTATTCAGTTGCTATTTTGAACAGTTCTTCCTGAATATATATTTGTTTTGATTTTTAAATTTAGTTAACTTATTAATAATATTCTAATCATTAGAATATTGTTGAACAATATTCTTCCAGGAGTTCCTGTCAGAGACTCTCATCTGTGTCATTAACTGACAAGGCTATAGAATTATCCATCTTTCAGAAATAATCTTTAGAATCAATTGTTTTTTTACCTGAAGTGACACTAATCTACTAACTGTATCATTTAAAAGTGACACCTTTTCCACTTGCTTTGTTATTGTTCCCAAGCACAGCTCTGACCATTTCTGTGCAGGAAGGGAAAACGAACACTTCTGGACTTGGAGACTTTTTGTCTTTGCCTATTAATTGCTTAACTGACCTTGTAACCAGCTTCCTCTCTTTGATCTGATACTTTCTTATTTCGTGCTTGCCGATGTTTTAATATTTTCCCCCTGGGTAAAATGGATGCTTTGTGGGAGCTTCTGACATAGGTTGCCTAGCCACTGCGGCTTACTTTGATAACTTTTTCTAGCAAGTAGGACATCTAGGGTGAGGACAGAAAGGATCACTGCAGTGTACTAATCTACATTTGAGATGTTCTTCATTGGATTTATATTATTTTTTTGCAGAAAGGGATTGCTATGTATATCCTGCAAAATTCATGATTTTACAAGCTCACAATAAATGTTTGCACTAATTAAAGCTGTTTAAACATGAATTATTTAAAGAAACTAGGTTTTAAAGATTTAGAGAATCAATGTTAAAAATTAAAAAATCTACTTTCTTCAGAATATTTGATTTAAGTCACATCACAGTTTGAAAAGTTAACTGTGTAGTTAACATGATAGAAATTATTGAAATATATTAATTTTATGTAATTTAACAATCAAAATGACAAAAGATCATGACGTATTTACATTCCTCTATGGTCAATAACTATTTTTCTAAAACCATAGAAAGTTATGATTCTCTTTAAGTAACTAATTGATTTTACTAAGTATTTAACTTCCATTTTTAGAAAAACTTTATTTCCTAAAGCAAAGTATCATTTATTATAATTTTATAAAGGGTCAGACTTTAACTGTGACCATTAAGCAATGATTGAGAAATTTAATAAAATGACTTTTTTTTGGAAATTAAAAACATATATTTACAGATGATAATAACTATAAGGTAATAGTCATACATATCTTCAGTTAGAGGAAAAATGTGAAAATAAGACCAACTTATATCTAAAGCAAAGCTATAGGCTTTACATGTGCATGTGAAATGAAGAATTTCTCAGATGCTAGCACAAATGTGGACTAAAATCCTAACCAAACCAACTGAAATATTCTATTGTGAAGGTTGGAGGGAGGGGGGACTACATGGTACAGCCGCTTCAGACCTCCCCTGGAGATGGATGCTAGGTATTAAAGCTATACATCCCAAGAAAATAATCACTAAATTTATGAAATTGATGGATCCATTTACAAATATTGTGCCATTATAATTTCAGCTGCTGTAAAGTTTTGAATGGCTGTAAAAAAATGGTTCTAATTCCTTTTGAATGGCTATAAAAGATGGTTCTAATTTCTTTTTTTACACCTGATCATTGTCTCTCAGCATGCTTTGACCATGCTGTCCTGGCATACCTGCGTTCTACTGCACACCTGTCAGGAAGGCCTGCTCTGCATGGGGACAGAGAACCCAGCTCTGTGCCTCCAGTGAAATCCTGGCCTTGTCCCTTATTACCTTGGTTGTTACTTCACCTCTCTGAACTTTGGTTTTCACCTGTGTAAACTACAAGGGTAATAGTTTATCCCCAGTTCGTCAGATTCCCATCTGGCTTAAATGAGATCACACAGTCAGGTGCACCATGAATGTTCAATTAATGCAAACTTTTGTTAGTTCCGTTATTCCTTCCATGGACTTTGAGTGAGCTTTCTTGATCAGGACTCACAGATTTTACATCTTTTTTTTTGCAGTCTTACTGTGAGGAAAGGGTGTAGTTTCTCTTCAATAAGTCTGCATTGGCTAGAGCCAGGGTCCTGTGAGCACCTGCATTTCTCAGAAGAAGCATCATTAGGACCAGATTTGTCCCTTCTGCCAACAGAAGCAAACCATTTTACCTTCATTAGCACAGCCCTGCAAATAGTTTTTCAAGTGGGCAGAACAGTAAAAGCTCTATTCAGCTTGGGGCGAGGGACGTTTTCTCTCTGCAGAGGCCACCTATCTTTTATAACTCTCTGTTAAGTCCTCACACAGCTGCTGAAGGTAGACACACATTCCTGGAGGTTGTCATCACAAAGGGAGGCATCCCCCAAATGTTCCTTAGGCCTCAAGCTGGAATCAGGAAGCACAACACGATCAGGAGATGCAGTAGTGCTTTTGTAAAATTAATTTTTTTGTGAGAGGTAATTGTAAATTCACATGCAGTTGTAAGAAGAAATCTATGTATTCCCCCAATGGTAACATCTTAAAGAACTGAAGTACAACACCCAAAAATATAATTTTTAAACATTTTTAATTGATTTTAGAGAGGAAGGGAAAAGGAGAGGAAGATATAAACATCAATAATGAGAGAATAATCGATTGACTGCCTCCTGCATGCCCCCCACTGGTGATTGAGCCCACAACCTGGGCATGTGCCCTGATCAGGGATTGAACCACGGCCTCCTGGTATATAGGTTGATGCTCAGCCACTGAGCCATGCCAGCTGAGCCTACAGGCAGAATGTTGACATCGATACAATCAAGATACAGAGAAATCCCATTACCACAAGGATTCCCTTTGTTGAACTTTATAGCAACTCTTCCTATTTCACCTGCCTCCAACCCTGTCCCTTGCCTCCCATTTCTATAATTTTATCATTTCAATGTTGTTATAGAAATGGAATAAATTGAATCATACTGTTTTTAACCATTGCATTGTCTTTTCCCAGTAAACATAATGCCCTGGAGATTCATTTGAGATGTTGTATGTGTCAGTAGTTTCTTCCCTTTTAGTGCTGAGTAGTATGCTGTGATGTGAATGTATCATGGTTTATTTAATTGTTCAATCACTGAAGGACATCTGGGTAGTTCCCAATTTTAGGCTAATACATCTGCTGTGAACAGCTATACAGTTTTTTTATATAAACTTAAATTTTCATTTCTCTGCATAACTGTCTAAGAGTATACTTGTGGAGTTCCAGTGTAGTTGGACTTTAGTTTTACAAGAAACTGCCCAACTGTTTTCCAGAGTGACTCTACCATGTTATATTCTACCAACAATGTAAAAAGGACCCAATTTAAACTTATACTCTCCGACATTTGGTTCTGTCACTATTTATTTTTCCCCCTCTATTCTTTTTTTTAATATATATATTTTTATTGATTTTTATAGAGAGGAAGGGAGAGGGAAAGAGAGTTAGAAACATCGATGAGAGAGACATCTATCAACTGCCTTCTGCACACCCCCTGCTGGAGATGTGCCCGCAATCAAGGTACGTGCCCTTGACCAGAATCCAACCTGGGACCCTTCAGTCCGCAGGCCAACGCTCTATCCACTGAGCCAAACCGGTTTGGGCTGGTTCTGTCACTATTTTTTATTTTAGTTATCCTGACAAACGTTTAGTGATATCTCATTGTGGTTTTCACTTGCATTTTCTCAATGGCTAATGACGTTGGCCATCTTTTTCAACAGTCTTTTGCATTTGGTATAATTAAAGAGCTGGAAAATATTGGAGGAGAACCTATTTCAATGACTGAGTACAAATTAATTTATTTGAATGAGAGTCAGGTTCCATTGTGCAGGAGACGAGAGTGAGAGAGAGAGAGAGAGAGAGAGAGAGAGAGGAGAAAGAGAAGAGAGAAGAGAGGAAAGAGACAGGGGGCAGCACTTCACTCAGAACTCAGGGCTCTCAAATCCCTGCCCAATGATGGTTACATCAGATCCCACCATATTTTTACATGGATTAAAGGAGTATATATCTTATCTCTATGTATATATCTTTATTATCTATCTATCTGTCAATCTATCTATCTTTCTATACCAGGAGCTAACAATTTCCCTTTCTTTAAAATATGCACATTGAAAGTTTGTCTCACCCTTTCAGAGCAGGGAATAAATAAATAAAATAGTCATTTTAAAAAATCATTTCAAATATCATCAGAAAAGAAAAACTATGTTGTTCAGTCCATACAGTAGGACTTGTGATGTCTTCCTGAAGTTAATTATGGAAGGGGCACTGTGGACAAGAGATTCACTCTCCTGATTTGCAGATGAGGAAACAGAAGCTCTCAGAAATGAAGGTCTCTCTTGGATGATACTCAAGAGGGTGCTGGAGGAGCTGGGACTAATAGTGATTCCTGTGTAAGGAACCCAATGCCCTAATTGAGTTCCTGCCTGGCTCATACACAGGACCAGCCTCGAGAGCCAAGGGCTCTGTTCACAGGGGAGCCGGAGTGGGGTGGGAAGAGAGGAAGCGAACAGTCAGTACTGGGGGTGGAATTCGCATGTGGAGCCTGATTTCTTGTTCTAGCCTGAAGGATGTCATGGCAACTCTTTCCATTTGTACATAAAAAGGTCAGTGCTCCAATAACCACTTCTAATGCCACCCGCCCTCCTGCCCCTGGCTGTGTAAACCCAGATGGTAGCTGGAGTAAAAGGAATTTAAAAATGTGTTTAAGACAGGAAGACAGAGGTATACAATCTATGTCTCTAATTCAGAAGGAGCATGTTTCAAAGTTAAGAGGCGACTTGGCCAGTAAAAGACACACTTGCAAGGTGGAAGAGATACTGAGTCAGAGGTACCCAAGGAGATGTGACCCTCAGGGAGACAGGATGTTTATAGCTCCAGGACTCTGTGGGCAGCTAACTTTTATAAGTCTTATAAACTGTGTGACCCACACGGTGGTTCCTGCAGGGTGTAGACCACCCTTAGCAAACGCTTGTATACCACAGGTTGAGAGGCAGCCAATAAACGCCCTGGTGGAGCTTGAGGTGCTGATCTGAGAGTAGTAGGACCACTGTGTGGAACATGATGCCTAACACCAAGTATTCAACATCTTACTGGTTAAATAGAACTTTTATAGGCTCTCTCACTTCCCTTTCACCGGGTCCTACTCACCCTCCAGACAAAGTATACTGGGAGAGACAGGGCTCAAATCCATCTGTAGATGAGTCGGCACTCTTTCTAGCCCATGAAGAGGCCAAACTCCCAGAGATGACCTCCATATATACCATCTACACACAGAGGGGCCCTGGAAGAGAAGGAGCAAATGTGTTGTATGGGATCCTGGTGTTGCATGGCCATTCTAAATCTAAATATTGAGAGGACTGAATAAAGTTCCATGTTCCTTCATTCAGCAAGTGATGATTGAGCATTTACTCTGTGCCAGGCACAGTGCTAGGCCTGGATCTGCACCTTTGACTAATACAGAGGTGCATCTTGCATTCCTGGTACTCACACTCTGGAATGGGAGGAGATATCAAATACCCACATAGCCTGTGTGCTGAAGGAGAAGCCCAGGATGCCAGGAGGTGGGAGAGCAGGGCTCCATCCCTAACCAGGGGCACAGTGGGGATGTGAGAGCAGAGAAAGCTTTGCAGAGACAGAGAATAGCAAATGAAAGTGTGAATGATATCACCTCAGAGAAGGATGAAATGTGGCTGAAGCATCGTAAGAGTGTTGATGTTAGGGGACCTCCAAAACACCCCTCTCCTTCTCTACAATACACATACACACATGCATACACATGCACATGCACATTGCACACCACATACACTTAACATATATCACACACACACACCTTCTCCCCAGATACATGCAAACCACACATATACCACATACCACACAAACACCACATACACACAAACCACACACACCACACTACATACCACACAATATGCATATATAGCTGATACACATCACACACATATTATGTACCATACACACTATAAACACCACATATATACCACATACATACCCCACATATATCACCCCAAGTACTACATGCAATGCACATACCATACCACACACACACCATACATACACCACATACAATGCACACACCACATCACACACACACACATACACAACATACCATACATACACCATACTTTGTGTCCATTCAAACTCCCTAGAAATCCCAGTAACAGGATTCTTGCACAATTATTTCCAAAATAAGTCTTGAAATTATCATCTCTATCATGTTCTTAATAGAGAGAAGTGCTCAAATTAATTAAATCGGAATCTCAGGCAGTGGTACCAGGCATATGTAGTCTTTAAAGCTTCCCAGGTGATTCTAAAGTACAATCAAGTTTGAAACCCATTGATTTTGAAGCACTTAAAACCCCTTCTTTGACAATTTATGGTAGTTATAACAGGGAAAGAGGCAGGCTTATAGCACTGGAAGGTGTTTGAGGGAAATGCTAAGGAGATAAGGGTCATGAAACGTGTTGTGGAAGCAACAACAACCCAAGTGAAGTAAAGAGGGCTGAAGGAATGTCCTTGTTTGGGGCCCTTGAGGGATTTAATTTTGAACTTCTGTATCTGACTATAGAAAGAGTCACCTTTGCCTGACCAGGGTGGCCCAGTGGTTGAACGTCAACCTCTGAACCAGGAAGTCACGGTTTCATTGCCAGGCAGGGTATATGCCCATGTTGCGGGCTCATTCCCCAATGTGCGGCGTGCAGGAGGCAGCTTATCAATGATTCTCTCTCAACATCTCCCTTTCCTTTCTTCTCTGAAATCAATAATTTTTTTTTAAATGTTTAAAATTAAAAAAGAAGGGGCCAACACTGACTTTCTTAGCACTATTGGTGGATGAGCAAAAGGGGAGTGGCTTGAGTCCTGGAGAATCATTTTCTATCCCCAACTTTCTGAAGAAAGCAGCATGGCCAAGAGGTTATTCTGCATAATTTATTCCTTGATAACAATGGTGTTTGTTACTTCATGGCCTGCAGCAAGGCTAGCAGATGTAATAGCTGTTGAAAAAAAATTAACTGGTAGATGACTGATTTATAGCTTCATCATAACATCAATTATAACAGGAGGTAGAGGGAGTGGTTTTGGGGGAGCACTGCTTTACTGCAGAAGTGCTGAGCCCTTACTTCTTTTCCAGCTGTTGTTAAAACTGCAAGAAAATAAGGTTTGTGAAATATGTAAACACCTCCCCCCCTCCAAATGAAGACTGTGAATTATTCAGACATAAGACTAGAGAAAGAGTCAGATGTTGGCCAAAGGCCTTAAATTCATGTCTGTTACAGGTTCCCAAGCTTCTCAAAACTGCTCTTCACTCACCTTATTAATAGTACGGTAAGCTTCAGTTATTGACCTAGTCACATAATTAGAAGCATGCTCCTCTGGCCGGGAAGGAATCTGCTGCTACACTCTAAATGAAAGGAAACCGACTAGTTTTGCTAGGTCATATAATTTAATGAAGAAACTGTAGAAGAAGCCCTTTAAAAAGTGTGAGGGTTTATTCATTTTTGCATAATATTAAGCACTCAAGCAGAGCACACTTCTCTTTTAACTGGCAGCCATAGCTCATCACTGACGTGTAAATGAATTAAACGCAGCCACAGCCCCATCTGGTTGTGGATGGTGACCTCAATGCGTGGGGTCTATTTGCACTTGCCTTGTCAGGCCTTGGATAAACCAGCGCTGATGTCCAATTGGAGAAGTGAACATTTCTGCTTTCATCATTGTTACAAGCCCAATTTGTCTTTTTTTTTTTTAATGTGTATTTGTTCTTTAAAAACAACAGAAAAATCTGGTGGTGGGTCCATCTGACCTCATGAAGTCCAAAACAGCATCCCAGTTTTGCGCTTTCTCTCTGGCCGCTCCTTTATTTTGCTTCTCCTCTTTTCTCTTTCATCTGGTTTCTCCACCCAAAAAGCCAAGGGAAGTGAGGTAACAATAACTTTGTTGCACTTCACCTGGCCCACCCAGAGAAAAGCTATTTCTAGGCAAATGTGGAAAACCCAAACCTTGTGGAAGGCAACAGGCCCTTTAATCTAACCTCCTCTGTGTGCTGCAGAGCCTAATGTTTAATTTGAAAAACAATCTGAAAATAGCATGAAAGGAAACGTGGAATTTGCATAGCTATATATATGTTTGATAGTCATAGTCCTTTCCCAAAACACTGTGTTTGAGAGCTGACCCTTTACTTGACATTGCCCGAATTTCATGGGCTCCTTTAAGATAAGGAGTGTAATTTTCACTTGAGTGATGGTTGCTTTTCTGCACAGTCCTCTTGGCACTAAAGAGACAGATGTCAAGCTTTCTCACTCTGGTAAACAGAATGCTGATATTCAGAACTGTTGGAGTAAAGCTAACATAGCAATGGTAATTGAAGATAAGATTATTTCTAGTAACTGTTAGATTAGAAATTATTCTCTAATAATTCTTGAGACTCTGTTTTCTCTATATTATTTCTGCTTTCTCTTTCTCTCTTTTTTCTTTTTCCATTTTTTGGCATTTCTTTCTTTCTTTTTTCTTTCATTTTAAAAATACTTTTTCTATGTCCTTTCTCTTTTGAAAGTTTTAATTGCACCTAAACCTTACTTTTTGTGGGCAAAGCCTTGCTTTGGTTTATTCTGGCTTCTTATATATGGATTTTTTTCATCATCAACTCCTTTGGAGACTGGCTTATATTTCCTAAGCTCTAAATTTCATAGCTGGAGAAGCCTAACAAAAATCTCTATCATTTCAGGTTTGCCAGAGGTTCCACTGTGCTATTTAGTTATTTAATTTTTCAACTACAGTTTATATTCAATATTATTCTGCATTAGTTTCAGATGAACAGCAACATGGGTAGAGAACTGTGTACTTTACAGAATACTCCGCCAACTGTTTCAAATCCCCACTGGCCCCACACTAAGTTATCATGATATTATTGACTATATTCCCTGTGCTGTAATCTACATCTCTGTGGTTGCTCTGTAACTACCAATTTGTACGGCTTAGCTTAATCCCTTTACTTTTTTTACCCAGCCTCCCAACCTCCCTCCCCTCTGATGCTTAGCAATATTTTTTTAATGATGCATCTCCTCAGGCAAGAGAAACAAACAAACAAAAAATTAGCACATGGGACTATATCAAACTAAATGTTTTTGCACAGCAAAGAAAACTATCTACAAAACCAAAAAAACAATCTACTGAATGGAAGAACATATTCACCAATGATAATCTGCTATGAGGTTACTATCTAACATTTGTAAGGAACTAAGACAATTTACCACCAGAAGAACAAACAACCCAATTAAAAAATGGGCAGAAGACCTGACCAGACAGTTGAAGATGCCTTTTAAAGCAATCTTACTGACCGGTGCTAGGAACTCAGGTGGAAGCCTATAGTTCTCACTAAAAGGTGGCTGTGCTTCAGGTTAAAGAAGCAAAGTAGACCTAGCTGGTTTGGCTCAGTGAATAATAGAGCATCAGCCTGTGGACTGAAGGGTCCCAGGTTTGATTCTGG
>JAAGEH010000006.1:27031220-27072563 GCA_011751065.1 Lasiurus cinereus | reverse complement strand
CAAGGGAACATGGCTGCATTGTGGGCTTGATCCTGAGTGTGGGATGTGCAGAAGGTAGCCAATCAATGATTCTCTCACATCAATGGTATTTCTATCTCTCTCTCTCTCTCCCTCTCTCTTCCTCTCTGAAATAAATAAAAAAAAATTAAAAAAAGAAAAGGCAAGATGCAAAGCAGAGAGAATGCAGAGCTTATGGGGTGAAAAATTTCAGGCAGATTTATAAGTAGTCTACAGACTTTTACAAAAGGGATTTTTATATTGGGATCTACCAAGGGATCCATGAGTAGATGCCAGGGTGTTAATGAACTTAGGGGAAATATTACTTCTTTATATTTACCATGCTTTAATTAAAATGTATCTTTTCCATTAATTATAAATAGGGACAAAGAGCCATGGTTATAGGAGCACTCTGTCACATACCGTACTGTAGTTATTGCAGATATTTCAAAATGCCATTTATCTTCTTCACTATTTTGAAAGTATGGTAAATATTAGATCCACCACTGGATTTGTTTCAAGTTTTAATAAAGAAGCACATATTTTACTTTAACAGAGCAATTTTCAACCAGTGTGCTACAAGAATTTTTAAAACATGCAATATCTGAATATTTAGTCAGGGACAATACTGTTTTTTCTCTAGATCGTTAAATAAAAAAAAAAGACAACAACCAACACAACCATAGCTCTCTAATGTGAATGTGTTCTCTTGAACCACAAATATATCCTATCTAATAAAAGAGTAATATGCAAATTAACCATCACTTTGCTATACTCACCAGCCAATCAGTAGTGAGTATGCAAATTAACCTCAACCAAGATAGAGCAGGAGGGAGGCTTGGGTTTCCCCAGTGATGAAGAAAGCCCAGCTTTCCACACACCCTGGTGGGCCAAGGCCTCCACTCAAGGCTACAAAGTTTCAATTGTAGAAGATAAATAAATCCTAGATACCAGGGCCTTTGCTTGAGTCACCAGGGGGCATGGCCAGCCTGCAAACCACCACAGGCCTCTCACCCAGACTGCCCCATGCCCCAAAGGAACCCCCACCCTGATCCTGGACACCCTTTAGGGCAGCGGTTCTCAACTTGTGGGTTGCGACCCCTTTGGGGGTCGAACGACCCTTTCAGAAGGGTCGCCTAAGACATCCTGCATATCAGATATTTACATTACAGATCATTAACAGCAGCAAAATTACAGTTATGAAGTAGCAAGGAAAATAATTGTATAGTTGGGGGTCACCACAACATGGGGAGCTGTATGAAAGGGTCACGGCATTAGGAAGGTTGAGAACCACTGCTTTAGGGCAAACCAGCCGGCCCACACCCATGCTCCCGGCTTCTATCCTAGCTAATAAAAGAGTAATATACAGATTGACCATCACTTCAACACACAATATGGCTGACCCCATGTGGTCAAAGATCCTCTCCCCATATGGACACAAGATGGCCAACAGGGGAGGGCAGTTGGGAATGATCAAGCATGCAGAGGAGGGCAGTTGGGGGTGATCAAGCATACAGAGGAGTGCAGTTAGGGGTGACCAGTCTGGCAGAGGAAGGAAGTTGGGGTGACTGGGACTGCAGGGAAGGGAACTTGGGGGGACTCAGGCCTGCAGGGGAAAGAAGACAGGGGTGACAAGGAATGCAGGGGAGGGCAGTTGGGGGTGACCAGGCCTGCAAGAGAGGGTTGTTAGGTATGACCAGGCCTGCAGGGGAGGACAGTTAGGCATCAATCAGGCTGGCCGGGGAATGATTAGGGGGTGATCAGGCTGGCACGTGGAATCAGTCAGGGGCAATCAGGAAGGCAGGCAGGCAAGCAGTTGGGAGCCAGCAGTCCTAGAGTGTGAGAAGGCAGTTGGATATTCCTCAAGGGGTCCTAGATTGAAGAGAATGCAGGCTAGGCTGAGGGACAATCTAGTAAAACCCACTAACTACTCCTCAGAATGATTTTAAAAACATCTAATAATATGCATAAGATTATTAAGGAAAACAATTATATTGAAATAGTTACAGCTTGATTGCATCAAAGCAGTGATTCTCAACCTTTTTCATCTCATGGCATTCACAAACTAATAACTAAAATTGTGTGATACACTAAAAAATAGATTTTTTGGCCAATCTAACAAATAATAAGTATAATTTTAATTTATTTGCCTGAATTTCCTGCACCAGGCCTCTAATAGGTCATGTAATAGAATTGCATCTTATTGGTCATATTACATAGAAAGGTTGCATCTGATTAATTTATTCTTGGTAGCAGAAATCCTTATATACAAGTATAAGTACATGATTCTTTAAAAAGTCACTTTGGAGTAAAAGGGAAGGCAATTACTACTACTATTATTATTTTTGCAAATAAATTAAAATTATACTTATTATTTGTTAGATTGGCCAAAAATCTATTTTTTAATGTATCACACAATTTTAGTTATTAGTTTATGAATGCCATGAAATGAAAAAGGTTGAAAATCACTGCTTTGATGCAATCAAGCTGTAACTATTTCAATATAATTGTTTTCCTTAATAATCTTATGCATATTATTAGATGTACTTAAAATCATTCTGAGGAGTAGTTAGTGAGCTTTACCAGATTGTCTAATGAATCCATAGAACAATAAAGTTTGACAATCTTGTTCTGGAGATTAAATTATTCTTCCAAACTAGATTTTTATTGGTCCTTGGTTTGAGGGAAGGAGAGGAGTGTAGCAAATTCAGAGAGAGGAGAGTGCAGAGCATGTCTTGGGCCGAGCAGAGTTCCTGCTTGTGTCTGTTGAATCTGTGTCCAGAGAAAAATGTCTAACAAGCTCTCACAAAATGTAGAGAGAAAGAAAAAAGCCCATGTTAGGCATCAGCATGTAGGAAAAATAACAAAGCAAAACAAAACATGAAAAAGCCCACTGAAAGTCCTGTAGCACAAAGCGTTTCTTATAATATCTCCTTGCTTTTTATATATATACTAGAGGTCTGGTGCACAAAATTCATGCACAGGGGGGTGGGGGAGGAGAGATGTCCTTCAGCCCAGCCTGCACCCTCTCCAATCTGAGATCCCTCAAGGGATGTCCAACTGCCCATTTATGCCCAATCCTGGCTCATAATCCAGGACTGCTGGCTCCCAACTACTCACTTGCCTGCCTTCCTGATTGCCCCTAACCAATTCTTTCTGCCAGTCTGATCACCTCCTAACCACTCTCCTGCCAGCCTGATTGATGCCTAACTGCTCCCTTGCCAGCTTGTTTGCCCCTAACTGCCCTCTCCTGCAAGCCTGATCTCCCCTAACTCTCCTTCCCTGCAGGCCTGGGTCCCTCCCAACTGCCCTTCCCGGCAGGCCCAGTCACCCCCAACTTCCCTCCTCTGTTGAACCTGTGTCCAGAACCTTGTGGTGGCCATCTTGTATCCTCATGAGGGCAGGATCTTTGACCATATGGGGGAAGTGATCTTGTGTGTTGTAGTGATGATCAATCTGCATATTACTCTTTTATTAGCTAGGATAGAGGCCTAGTACATGCATGGGGTCATCTGGTTTGCCTGGAAGGGTGTCCCAGATCAGGGTGGGGATTCCTTTGAGGCATGGGGCGGCCTGGGTGAGAGGCCTGTGGTGGTTTGAGGCCTGCCATGCCCCTCACTGACTAAAAACGAGGCCCTGGTATCTGGGATTTATTTATCTTCTACAATTGAAACTTTGTAGCCTGGAGCAGAGCCCAGCCTTCTGCTCGCTCTGTGGCAGCAGCCATTTCTGTTGGAATTTATTTATCTTTTATAATTGAAACTTTGTAGCCTTAAGCAGAGGCCTGGGCACTCCAGTGTGTGTGGAAAGTTTGGCTTCTTCCATCACTGGGGCAATTCAAGCCCCCTCCTCCTCTCTCTGTGGCCATAGCCATCTTGGTTGAGTCAATTTGCATACTTGCTCCTGATTGGCTGGTGGGCGTGGCTTGTGAATGTAGTAGAGGTATGGTTGATTTGCATATTGCTCTCTTATTAAGATTTTTCTAAAGCAAACCCTCAAACTTCTTTTTTAAAAGCATTTTTAAATTCTGGAAGGTACTTATTCCTTGTATGCTACTTGGCATGAGCACTGAAGGCAAAGCTGCTATGTCATTGTCTGAGCCCTTTTATGGACTCTCAGTGCTCACACTGTTGCTTAACCCTTTACTGATAGTGCAGCAGTAACAGAAAACCAGCTTGCTCTGTGAGTTAGTTAGTATTATCTGTGAGGAAAGTTGGTTTCCCTGTAAGATCTATATCAGAAAGAGGGAGGGGTATAAACTAATAGCCACTGTATGGGCTAAATGAAGTGAGTCTAATGAGACATGATGTGTCCCCAGATTTTCTGTTATGATGTTCTTATCAGAATTATACTGAGAAGAGGAGGCCTTGTCAGAAGAAAGCTATTGTTTGCTTCTGTGATACCTTCTGATTCTGCAAGGTGATGGGAAGCAGAAAGGAATGAAGGAGGAAAGTGGGCAGCAACTGTGGACAGCAAAGTGTACGGAGACTAGAGGACAGGAACAGACTTTGTAGTCAAACTGAGCTAAGTTCAAATCCCAACTCTTAACTTTCCTGGTTGTGTGATCTTGGGCATGTTGCTTAACTTTTCTGAGCTTCCCTTTCACATCTATAGAACAGACACAATTATAGTACCAACTTATAGAGTTATTGTGAGAATTGGATGACATCTGATGCATGAGACCAAATCCAGTGCCTGGAGCCCGGTAATAAGAACTTAATAGAGGATAACTCCTGTAGGGGTAGTGCTGATACTAGGTACAGTCAGCAGGGGAAGAGACAAGCATATTAGCAGCTGCTGTCTTGCCTCATCTGTTGTCATTGCCTCTGTAATCAACCAGCCAATCCTGTTCCACTGGGAAGGGGGTGTCCTTTACATTGGGCTGCCAGCAGCCTGGCTTCTTTCTTTACTCTTAATAATCTTGGTTGCTTTATTGAATAACTGGCATGTTTCAGTTTTTCTAACTAAAAGTAAGGTCTTAATGATAATTAATATCTACCTATCACACAAGCCAGATTACCCAGTGTGTACGTGAAGTTATGGTTCAAGTTATGACTCTACTGCTTTGTAATGAGGGTGAGATAATGTATATATAAATGCATATCTGTACCTGGGTTATTTTTTTTTCCTATGTATTACTGCCTAGTTAATGATTTAAATTGGATAATCACTTAACTGATAAGATAATTCATGTGAAATTCTTTGCAAACAGTGAAGCCTTCTTAAAAGCCAAAACTTTACTATTATTGTTGTTGTTCAAAATAAAAATAATGTGTTCATGGGGAAATTGCTCCCCCCACTCCTCACACCCTCAGAATCTTGTTATCCCACTAGAAGGGAAGTTCATCAGAGGCTCTGGAATCTCTGAGTTTTAACTCTGGTTGATCACTAAAGAACAGGAAGTTCTTGAATGATTTTTTAAAAAAATATATTTTATTGATTTTTTTTACAGACAGGAAGGGAGAGGAATAGAGAGTTAGAAACATTGATGAGAGAGAGACATCAATCAGCTGCCTCTTGCACGCCCCCTACTGGAGATGTGCCCACAACCAAGATAGATAGATGCCCTTGACTGGAATCGAACCTGGGACCTTTCAGTCCACAGACCTACGCTCTATCCACTGAGCCAAACTGGTTTCAGCATGATTTTGAATCTTATCTTTCTCTTCTGTGAGATAAGAATATCCTGAGCTTGACCCATGGTCAGGCTTTTAAATAATCATTCTTGGAGAATGATGCTAAAAAATGGTTAATCAAGAGTATGGCAAATGAACATTTGAGTAGTCCTGAAAATATTCCTTGCTTCTTCCAATAATTGATGGTATACAGCTCATCCTATATAATAAATAGGTAATATGCAAATTGACCATCACACCCTCACACAAGATGGCCACTCCCATGTGGTCACAAGATGGCTGCTACAAGATGGCCAGCAGAGGAGGGCAGTTAGGGGTGACCAGGCCTATAGGGAGGGCAGATGGGGGGGGTCCAGGCCTGTAGGGGAGGGCAGTTGGGGGCAATTGTGCCAGCAGGGGAGCAGTTAGGTGTTCATCAGGCTGGCAGGGGAGTAATTAGGGGGTAATCAGGCTGACAGGCAGAAGCAGTTAGGGGCAATCAGGCAGGCAGGCAGGCAAGCAGTTGGGAGCCAGCAGTCCTGGATTGTGGGATTGGGCCTAAACTGGCATTTGGACATCCTCCTAGAGGTCCCAGATTAGAGAGGGTGCAGACTGGGCTGAGGGGCACGCCCCTCCAATGCACAAATTTCATGCACCTAGCCTCTTTTTATTACTTACTAAGGACCTGTTAAAAATCCAGAGACTGGAGAACCCATAATAGTCTCCAGTCTTCCAACTGTTAGGACTGGGCTGTTTGGATCTGGACTAACTTGAAAATGAAGCCTGTTTGTCCTCTAATTACCTTTGTGTCTAGTTAAATAAATAAATACATATATTTTGCTCAGGTAATTATTTTTAAACTCTAATGTAAGCTGTTTGGTCAGGAATTGAGCTAGGAGCAGGTAGGCTGTTCTTTAGTTCTTAGAAAAGTTAATTAAGAAAGAGCATAGTTCATCTACTCTTGGACTGAGACATTCATTTGGTTTGACTGTGGAGATAGAAATGAAACATATAAGCTGCCATAGGATTATGTACCATTCTGACTTGGTTAGGTCCTGGAAGGAAAACAAAAGGAATTAAGAGATAATTCTTCCTTTAGAAATATAATAATCAACACTTGTCCAAGAGGCTGTTCATATCTCATCACAGAAGTGAGAAGAAACCAGGTGGCTACTGAGTATGTGGTTTTCACCTGCCTGAATTATCACTGGCATCTAAAGTGGCAGCAGATCATATGTACCCATTCTCACAGATGATTCAACCAGTTCCAGTTTCTTGAAGGTCATTACTAATACTACTGGGCTAGTTTGCATTGATGATTCCTGATGCAAAGCGATGTTGTGCCTGTTTCAAAAATAGCTCCCAGTGATAACTTACTGGCAGAGTAGCTCCTGAGAAATCACAAAGCAGAGTTATTTACCAAAATTGTTGGCAATATACAGGCTTGGTTCGAAAATGGTGCTTTGAGGGAGCCTCATTTCTTGTGCTTGGCCAAGCGCTCAGAGATGCTGACTTATAATTTGCTGCATTTAGATCCAAGATTTGACTATACATTTAGGTTAGTTTTTTGCAAAACTGGCAGAGGTTGATGTCTAGCTCTTTTTTGTGCCCAGGCTTGATCATTTCCCTCTCGTTAGTGTGTGGAGAACTAAAGCCTTCTGTTCTGACCAAACAGCCACAACCCAAATAGGCAAAGGTACTAGGAAAATACCAGGGCAACTGAAATAAGAAGTGCCATTTAGAGCTGCCACGTTAAGGCATAGAGCTTAAAACCAATTCTGGGATATACCTGAGAGATTTCTTAGAAGGCCTGATGGCACTTCTTATATGAAGCTCCACAGGAGGGTCTGCTTACTAAGTCAGGAAAAAAAAAGGTTATGCTCTTTTGTTATTTCTGCCTTTGTATACCATTTTGGTAACAGTGTCTTAATGTTTCTCTGGGGACCATTCCTTCCTTGATTTCAGTCCCTAGGGTTTGAATAGGACTGACTCACTCTCTCCCTACATGCTCCTAGCTCAATTCCTGACCAATCAGGGCTACTAGTTAGATCAATTGTGATCTACCTTCAATCAAAGAGAGTCCCAGGAATTTTGCTAGAGATTTTAGAAAAGGAGTGCTGTTCTTCTTCTAGGGCAGGGGTAGGTGGAATGCAATGCTAACACTCTGGAGACCATATTAGTCACCACATGGAGGGAGCTTGTCTGAGAAGGAAGCCAACAGAGAGGGAAGCTGAACTGAGAGGTAGTGAGTGGTCTACTCCTGGTAACACCATTTGAATCATGTTACATGAGGGTCTCTGTCCAGCTTTGCCTAAAGCCACAGGTGTAATTCATTGGTTTATTTCTTTTGCACAGGCAGTTTTGAGTTAAATGTCCATTACTTACAATGGTAAGTGACCTGAATAATATACCATCTTTTATAGAGCCCATATATCAGTCAGCTGTTTCCACAATAATGCTGCATAACAAAATACTAAAAAAGCCAGAGTTTTCCAACAATTGCTATTTCTTATGATTTTTTGTGAGTTAGCTGGATTGGGTTATTTTAAGCTGGTTTCAAATAATCTTGCTTTCAAGCTTCTCTTATCCTCTTTGGACCAGTAATTTTTTGGGACATATTACTTTTTTTATGATGCTGTCAGGAATGCCATACAGCAATCCCAACCACATAAGCACAGTACAAGCCTTTGTTTATAACATGATCACTCACATCACATTGGCCAAAAGAACTTGGTCAAGTCCAACATCAAAGGGTGGGAAATGTACCTTCCATGGAGATGGGGAGAAAGGAGTGAATATTTGGTAAACAATAACCTAATCTACCACAGTTCAAATTTAAATCAAAATAAATAAGGACTACTTATTATAAAATAATTTTATTCTAAATATACAGGGCAATAAAGATAGCAATAAGCAATGTGAAATATTTTAAACACGTTAATATAACAAATGACAACTAATTTTTCAGCAATGATAGCTGTGTATTCCTGAAAGTTTCAAACTCCTGATTTGTTTCTAATATGAATGATATCAAAATTAGTTTTGAAAAAGTAGAACATCATATAGGCACTTCCCTCTCACAAAGGGATTATTTCAGTCATGTATAGTACATATAACTTTTTAAAAAAAACTATATATATATTAGTATTTTTTTTACAGAGAGGGAAGGAGAGAGAGAGAGAGAGAGAGAGAGAGTTAGAAACATCAATGAGAGAGAAACATCAATTAGCAGCCTCCTGCACACCCCCTACTTGGGATGTGCCCACAACCAAGGTACATGCTCTTGGCTGTCATTGAACCTGGGACCCTTGAGTCCTCAGGCCAATGCTCTATCTACTGAGCTAAACTGGGTAGGGCTACATATAACTATTAATTGATATAAGCATGCAATGAGAATTTAATTTTTAAATTCTGACATCAAACAGTATGCAAATACTATGAACACCACACAGTGTACAATTAAAAGAGAACAACTGAATGCCATGGATCAGACCCTGCTTCTCTCTTCAAGGTTTTCTCTGGGCCTGATTCGCAGTCTGCTGGGTCATGGTGTCTGCTGCCATAGCAGTCAGTGCTGGGTCACCACGGCAACCCAACACTGACTGCAAGACTGACTTCTGGTTGATTTGAGCCTCTGATCATGATGGATCCAGGGTTTTTACATATTAGGACTAGAGGTCCAGTGCACAAAATTCATGCACTGGAGGGAGGTCCCTCAGCTGGCCTGCACCCTCTTGCAGTCCAGAAATCCAATTGACAGCTTAGGCCCACTCTCTGTCTCCACCACCACCTCTTTCTCACCAGCCATGAACTTGGCTTCTTGCTGATTGGTGTCCCCCTGTGGGAGCACACTGACCAACCGGGGCAGCTCCTGCATTGAGCATCTGCTTCCTGATGGTCAGTGCATGTCATAGCAACCAGTTGTCCCACCTTCGGGCTAAAACTGACTCTCTGACATCTCCCGAGGGATCCCAGATTGTGAGAAGACACAGGCCAGGCCAAGGGACCCCACCAGTGCACAACTGGGGCCAGGGAGGAATGTGGGAGGTTGGCCAGCCAGGGGGGACCATGGGAGGGCTCCAGGGAGTGTCTGGCTTATGTTGCTCAGTCCTAATCAGCCAGACCCCAGCAGCAAGCTAATCTACTCATCAGAGCATCTACTCCCTGCTGGTCAACTGCACATCATAATGACTGGTCGAATGGTCAACTGTCTGCCCCCCGGTAGTCAGTGCACATCATAGTGAGCAGTTGAGCAGTATTAGCATATCATTAGCATAGTGTGCTTTGATTGGTTGAATGGCCAACTGGATGACGGAACACTTAGCATATTAGACTTTTATTATATAGGATATGAATGAAATCTTATGGTTCTAGTCCTATTTTGTCAGACTTATTTCACTTAGCATGCCACTCTTAAGATTCATCCATGTCATTACAAATGGCAGTATGAAATCACTTTTAACCCTTAGCTTTTAAAAAAAATAAATACATTTTTATTTATTTCAGAGAGGAGAGAAGAGGGAGAGAGAGATAGAAACATCAGTGATGAAGGAGAATTATCAATTGGATGCCTCCTACATGCTTGCTATGGGGAATCAAGCCTAAAACCTGGCCATGTACCCTAACTAGGTATGGAATAACCACTGAGGAGCACTTACTAGACTGATCCTTAGCTTTTGAAGATTTTTAGATTTTGGTACTTTTCTAACCACTTGAAGAAATTTTTTAAGGGAGACACTGTCCTTGGTTTTGTGTGAGTTTCAACATTTGGTATCCAGGCTGCCCAAATGCGGAAAAAGTTCTTGACAAAAGTATACACATTGAGTTTCAAATTCCACTTGAATTCACACATCTAGATGCAAGGTTTTATAGTTAAAATCCTTGGATGGAAAGGAGGATTTTTTTTTTTTACCTTTACTTTGAATTGAGGTAACATTGGACTGAAGGATGAATATAAAGTAGCTGGAAGCAGTAATATAGTCTACTCCTACTCAGGAAAGTGAAGTGTAAAAAACATCTTCTCAGAATTTGTCATGGCTCTGTTGTACTATATAACAGTTTATGAGTGATAATGTGGATGGTGGCCATGATAACATCTATACTACAGTTAATACATGAATATGATTCTGCTTATAGGCACTTTTCAAACCAAGTAAGTGCAACTTTAAAATAATTGCATGGGAGGGGTGATTCCAGACACGTGGAGGCATGATTCTTGATTCTAATTTGAGTGGGGAGACAATTAGATTTGAAGCTGGGCTGAGAAGGGGACAGAAATCTTGATATATTTTTATAAATCTCTTTCTCCTCTTCTGTTTTTAGGATGGGAGGGTTCACTGCTGGGTGAAGAAACTGAGCAAACACACATGGTTGGGAAACAATAAAAAGTCCAGAAAACAGAGTCAGGTACCTCTCTCTGGCAAATCTTGAGCGAATGCATGGGTGTCCTGAGTGGTAGCCAGGAGGTGATCTGTCAGAACACGAAATAAGAGGAATTCTGAAATCACAGTTTTGCCCAGAGAATATTCTGCCTTCCACTTCTAAAGATTAACTCTGAGGACCCAGCCTGAGAACTGAGAAATCCACTCAAAAAGAGAGAAGGCGGTTCAGAACCTCAACTCTTTGGGGTTTCATAAGCAGTGAGATGACTCAGCCATGCTATTATTTTTGAGACTAGAACAACTCATTTAACTCCTTGTTTTCTCCTTTTTTCTTTTTTCTTTTTTTTTTGTTAGATCAAATGAATAGTTTTCAGATTGTGAGCTTTGATACTTTTGCAGTCTTTAAAGACCTCAGAAGATCTCCAAGGGTCTCACAGATATGGCAGATAAGTAGGGCAAGAGAGGATTCTGTTACCTTCACCCTCTTTATTTAGAACTTATTACCTTTTGACTTAAATTTTTTTTATTGATTTCAGAGAGGAAGGGAGAAGGAGATAGAAACATTAATGATGAGAGAGAATCACTGATCAGCTACCTCCTGTACACTCCACACTGGGGATCAAGCTAGCAGCCCCAGCATGTGCCTTGACTGGGAATTAAACTATGACCTCCTGGTTCATAGGTCAATGCTCAATCACTGAGACACACTGGCTGAGCTCACCTTTTGACTTTTGGTGTATGAACAAAGAGGTCTGAACACCAACTTATGACTTAACCTATTTGGAAACCAGTGTACTATGTGGCTTTGAAACTCCCCTATAGCTCCACCATCCTTGGTGATCTTGAGCACCAGAACAAGGTTCGGAAATTATTCATTCTCAAAAGAAAGAGTTCAGTGTAAGGAGTTTCTAGGGATAAAGGAACAAAAATAAGATCCCTGCCCTCAAGGATTTTATGGTCGAATGAAGAGAAATAGTCAAACCCATCATTGTGCTACAACAAGGCCCTTGATTAAATGCAGATCTATGCCAAAAAGAGAGAGAACATAGGAGGTGGATTGCTCAAGTGCAGCTGAGAGACTGAGAGAAAACTTCAAAGGGAAGGAGGCCTCTGAGCTGGGCCTTGGCAGCTCAAGGAAGAGTTGTACAGCAGGTGTGTATGATTTAAAAGTATAATTCAGATTTGTCATTCCTCTGCTTAACTATTCCCAAGTGCTTCCTACTGTACCTAGAAAAAAATCCAAACCCGTTAGTATGCTTACAAGGTCATTATGATGTGGTCTTTGCCTTCCTCAGACACCTACTTCTCATCTCCTCAAAGGAGTATGGAGTATTGAGGAATGAAGATGAGAGGATAATTACCCAATGCTAATTATCACCTGTGGCTTTTACCTTTGCTGTTCCCTCTAGCCAAAATACTTTTCCTTCAGAATCTTCCATAATGACTCCTCCTCATTGCTCTGGTTGGTGTCAAAATAACATCTCCCCTGCCCCCGCCCTGCCAGGGGCAGTAAGTCTAACATTAGGTTTAAAATATTCAGTAAGCCATGTTGTAGACAGATGTGCTATCACCCATGCTTTGTTGTCCCATTTACATAGCACAGGCAGAGGAGGTTTGGCATAATTTTTAAGGGCCTTAGGATTTCAAAATGGTAAATGAGCATTGTCTTCTACCTAAAGTCTCCAGCTGCATTAGCCCCTATCAACACAGTCAGCCTGTCCTTTGAAGCCTTAACACCAGGCACTGATTTCTCTCCCCTAGGTATGAAAGTTCTGCATGCCATCTTATTTCAATATTTCAATATAAGGCTGTTTCTACATTGGAAATTGTTTAATGGTATCACCTTCTTTCATTATCTTATCTGGGTCTTCTAGAGAACTTGCTATAGCTTCTACATCAGCACTTGCTTCACCTTGAACTTTTTCATTATAGAGATGAATCAATCTCTGTTAACTTCAAATTGTTTTTCTTTAGCTTCCTTACTTCTCTCAGCCTTCAAAGAATTGCAGAGGGTTAGGGCCTTTTCCCTGGATGAGGCTTTGGTTTATGTGAATGTTGTGGCTGGTTAGATCTTCTATCCAGACCACTAAAACTTTCTCCATATCAGCAATAGGCAATTTCACTTTCTTTAAAAAAAATGTTTTTATTAATTTCAGAGAAAGAAAGGGAAAGGGAGATAGAGATAGAAACACCAATAATGAAAGAGAATCATCAATCATTTGCCTGCTGCATACCCCCTGTTGAGGACCAAGCCCAAAACCCAGGCATGTGCTCTGTCTGGGAATTGAACCATGCCATTCTGGTTCATGGATAGATGCTCAACCACAGAGCCAACTCGGCCAGGCTATTTCACTATCTTATCATTCATGTGTTCACTGTAGTAGCACTTTTAATATCCTTCAAGAATTTTTCTTTTGCATTCTCAACTTGTCTGTAAGAGGCCTAGTTTTTGGCCTATCTTTTTTTTTAGTAGGTCTTCCTCACTAAGCGTAATCATTTCTAGTTTTTGATTTAAAGACATATGGGACTTTTTTTTTTTTTTTACTGGAACACTTAGAGGCCATTATAGGGTTAATTTGTGTAATTGCAGTATCTTTGTGTCCCAGGGGATAGAGAGGTCTAAGGAAGGGAGAGAGACTACAGAAATGGCTGGTGGGTATAGCAGTCAGCACACACAAAATTTTGTAAATTAAGTTTGCCATGTTTTATGGGTCTGGTTATTGGTATCCCAAAACAACAACAATAGTAATGTCAAAGATAAGTGATCACAGCTCATCCTAACAAGTTTAATAATAAAGAAAAAGTTTAAATATTGTGAGAATTGCCAAAATGTGATATAGAGACACGAAGCAGATACATTTTGCTCAGTGCAGGGTTGCCACAAACCTTTGACTTATAAAAAATGTAATATCTGCAAAGCACAATAAAATGAGACATGCCTATATTATCAAGATGATTATCTTAATAAGAAGTTTTATTGTGGAAAACCAGAGTCAAGGAGGATATTATTCTACTTTTCATCATTTCACACTCCCAAGTGCAAACTTTGGGCATCTTTGGCATGTTTTTCCCTCATATCATCATCCTCATTTATCAACAAGTTTCTATACAGCATTGCACTGTTGTCAGTTCCTGGTGATAGCCAGACCTTCTTATGTTTGTGCCAATAACAGAGGTGAACTATAGAGACTATCTCCCCTTCTTATCTTCTTCACTAGAAAGCATTCCAATCTGTCTTCCTAATAAGTGTGTAAAGCACTGTAGAAAGGAGCAAAATTACCCTCAGGCACTATGAAATATTTCAGGGCATAGGGGAGGTCCAAATGTACTCTGGACAGTTATCAATTTAGGGCTTAACTCAAAGCCAGTAGTCAAATTGCTTTTGGTTTTCCTTTTATAAGATATTTTATGTGAAGGTGCTGTTCTTTTTTAAGATGACTATTGCAGCAAATGACAGCAAAGGTAAATCCTGTCCAAGGGAATTTAGACTATGAGGGATTCATAAGAGAGAATGTAGCCATAATGGGTAATTACACTGGCCGTGCAGAAGTAGGAAGATCATTTCATGAGAATATTACCTTGTCTATAAAGACAAGAATGAATGTTCACTGTGGTAACCTGGCAACCAAAGAGATGAAATTATGATAGAACATGGGCTAGTCATAGTAGCAAGGGTGTTGTATACTTAGACACACTTGGAAGTTTTTCCAGGTTTTTTCACCTTCTTTGGAGATGCCCCAAGGCCATGGCTGAAGGAATAGACCCATGTGGACATGTTTTTATCAGATGGCCTTGCTCTAATGGAAAACTTTAATTGGGCCAAATAGGAACTGTGATCCAAGCTGAGTCAATTATATTCTCTCTCAGATTTGAACTAAGATACATATTAGCTACAAACAGTGAGTATTAGATGCTGTGATGTGCCATCCAAAATCATGGATCCTTACCATTGTAGAGCACTGTAATGGAAGCACCAGGCATTTGATGCCCCTATAAGTGCTCTTGACCAGTCAGTAACTTACAGGAGTTGGTAGATAGACAACCCAGCTTTTTTGTTTCTTGTTGGGGCAAATCTGCAGGGCATGTTTCCTAACAAGATTAAGTTCTAGTTACCCACAGTGACAATTGGCTTAATACACATTTTATTGGTCATCTTTTCGTTTCTGTCCTACTTCCTCACATCCTTATCAATATTTCCTGGGATCACCTCTGAAGTAAAATACATCGTCTCAGAGTTTAGTTCTAAGGAATGCCAAATGAAGACAGAAGCAGCCCCATATTTCACATATGTGAAACTTATCTATTGATATTCTTTTCCATTTCTCCTACTGTGTTTGGTCTTCATTTTTGTTTCTTCTGATTTATTTTTCCTGTTGACAGTGAAGTGTGGGTACATTTGAATACAAATATTTTGGGTTCCTTGGAGGCTGTAGGTTCTTAGTACCAGACACACAGGTTGTGCTTTTTCAGCTGGTCTCTAGAGGTTAGTGGTTTTGTTGGCCACACAACACATTTTTGGAGAAGCACTGGACAATCTTGACTATGGACAAGACACATAAAATGCATTCTTGAAAACCTGCAAGAATATTTACTAAGACCTCAGCCAGAAACATTTCAAGGAGACTGGGAGTCAAGAACAGAAGCCTTTTGTGTTACAACTGATCTGTGGGCATGTTTGCAAAATTGTCTGCTATCTAGCTAAGCTTCTACTCAAACAAATAATTGCTTCTCCACAATGAGTGGGATAAACATTTTCCCATTGGAGATGTTTGCAGGTGAAACAAATAATCCTTGAAAGAGAATATTCAACCTTAAAGATTGTTTGCTGAATGTTTGGGAAGCATTTGCTATTGTAGGCAAATTCAGTCTCTGACCTGGATTATTGATTCTTGTGAGCAAATAAGAGAGGAACAGGGGTTTTTGCATTAAATCAAAGAAACAAAAGAGGAGATAGGTAGTCTACTGAGTATTGCACATACTTAATGTATTTCTTCAAAGTTAATTATTTAACTCTGGGGTGAAATGTTTTTTGTTGTGTTTTTATTTGTTTGTTTTTTAAGAAATGTATTTGCAGGTTGTTATGAAAACTCCTGATTTTTCCTATGATTATATAGTAGGATTTATTAATGAAAACATTTTCATTTGACCAAAAAAAAAAAAAAGACAATTCTTAAGATAGGAGTGAAAAATCTTAAAGTACATCATAGCCTGTTCTTTGTTTAAAATTCAGTTCAGTGAGAAATCTAAGGGTCATCACTGCCAAGGCTAAATGCATTAATCAGAAATTGGGGGCCATTCCTTGAGACAAGTCACTGTCATCTGTTGTAGTAAAAATATAAACTAATGATGACTATGCTATGGATGGCGCCCTTTATGGTTGTGCAGATCATAACTTGCACAGTCATACACAGTGGTCCTGTGGGGGATATTGCCACTATGAATCAAATCACCTGGTAGAGTTGACATTTTAAAAACAGCCATGGGGGAAATCCAAGATGGCGGCATAGGTAAACACCTACACTGCTGCCTCGCACAACAATTTCAAAACTACAACTAAAAGACAGAACGGACATCATCCAGAACCACAGGAAAGCTGGCTGAGTGGAAGTTCTACAACTAGAAGGAAAGAGAGGGGCTCACGGAGACCCAGAGGAGCTGCAAAAAGCTGAGGTACGGAGACGAGCGCGCGAGGAGAGAGCGGATGCCAGAGTACCTGGCTGGCTTTCTCTGGCGGGAGGGAAACGGAGACTCTCAAAGGCATTGAACCCCTTATCCTATGACACTAAACCCCAGATCCAGCCGAAACTCATACGGGGGGAGTTTGGACTGTGAAAAGGGAGAAGTGCACGGAAATTTAGGGGAGTCGCAAAAGATCAAAGGCCTGGTGGTGCGCACGGCATTGCGCGCAGGACAGATTGCTGCTTTCGCGAGTGGGCGGGAGACAGACCCTCCCAACTGTGCCACTTCTAACTTCACTAAACCCCTGTTTCAGACGAAACCCTGGAGACCTAGACTCGTGTGGTCCTGGTGTGCAGGGGAGCCGGAAAGGCAGCGGTTAGAGGCACTGCAGGCTTGCGCACAAGGACCGCTTCAGCTATTACCCAGTCACGTGAGACTCAGGGGGCCGTGGAGGGCGGGGCTGACTGGAAGACAAGGTAGTCCCTTAAGCCCTGAGACTCCACCCTCCCAAGCTCAACAGAGGCTTCTGCGGCTCTGCATGTCTGGTATCATAAAGCTTAATTCAACACAGAAGTTTCCCCGGCATAGTGAAAATGCCGAGACAAGGGAAGGGATTACAAACAAAAGAAATGGAGGGGAAAAAACGACTGGATATAGAGTAAAAAACCACGCTTATAAGGTTTTTCAAGAATATGCTAGAAAACTTGGATAAATTTAGTGAGACCCAAGAGGAGATGAAAAAGGACCAACTAGAGATGCAAAAGATTCAACTAGAGATGGAAAAGGTCCAACTAAAGATGGAAAAAGACCAACTAGAAATTAAATATACACTGACTGAAATAAAAACTATTATACAGAGTCCTAACAGCAGACTGGAGAAAGGCAAGGATCAAGTCAAAAATTTGAAATATAAAGAAGCAGAAAACATTCAACTGGAAAAGCAAGAAGAGAAAAGAATCCAAAAATGTGAAGATAATGTAAGGAGCCTCTGGAACAGCTTCAAGCGTACCAACATCAGAATTGTGGGGGTGCCAGAAGAAGAGAGAGAGCAAGATACTGAAAACCTATTTAAAGAAATAATGACTGAAAACTTCCCACATCTGGTAAAAGAAATAGACTTACAAGTCCAGGAAGCACACAGAACCCCAAAGAAAAGGAATCCAAAGAGGACCACACTAAGACACATCATAATTAAAATACCAAGAGCAAAAGACAAAGAGAGAATATTAAAAGCAGCAAGAGAAAAACAGTTCATTACCTACAAGGGAGCACCCATACGACTGTCAGCTGATTTCTCAACAGAAACGATGCAGGCCAGACGGGAGTGGCAAGAAATATTCAACGTGATGAAAAGCAGGAACCTACAACCAAGAATAATCTATCCAGCAAAGCTATCATTCAGAATTGAAGGGCAGATAAAGAGATTCACAGAGAAGAAAAAGCTAAAGGAGTTCATCAACTCCAAACCAGTATTATATGAAATGCTGAAAGGTACTCTTTTAGAAGAGGAAGAAAATGGTAAAAGACAAAAAATTATGAACAACAAATACATATCTTTCAACAAGTGAATCTAAAAATTAAGTGAATTAAAAATTTGATGAACAGAATAAACTGGTGAATATAATAGAATCAGGAGCACAGAAAGGGAGTAGACTGCTAATTCTCAGGAGGACAAAAATCATAAAGCATCAAAGAGACTGTGAAATTACAGCAGAAAGATTAAAGTTAGGTGAGGTAGATAAGTGATCAATCAAAGGACTTGTGTGCATGCATATAAGCATAACCAATGATCACAGACACTGGGGGGTCGGGGTATGCCTGGGAGGGAGGGGGGCAATGGGAAGATATGTATAAAAAATTAATAAAAATTAATAAAAAAAACTTAAAAAAAACCCAGCCATGATTATAACACTGTCTATTGATAGGAAGTTTGAATTGGGAGACTTAGATTTCTCCACTGATTCAGGCTATAGGTAACTTCATTCCATTTGGGGGAAGAGCGTACCAATGATTTGAGGTGAATTGGTCACACCTTTTCCATATTCAAATATTGACATGTATAAAAACTACTGTGGGGAAGGAAAGGGTTATTGGGGGTTGGGGTGGGGATGTCTTTGTCAGTGCCTCTCCAGAAGCCTTGGGTGGTGCTGGCCAACATCAGTATTAATATTATACAAACTATAGTGTTGGGAGCAGGATGGGCAGCTCCAGAAAGACAGACTCTGCTAACCATTTCTTTTTTTCCTTTTACCCAAAACTGAGCTGTAGGTAAATGTGTAGATCTGAATATGGAGCCTGGTTTAATTGCGCAGAACTTTCAGGAAGCCAAGTAACAAATGACAACTTAATTAAACATAATTAAAACATTTCATACCTCTTGAGGCCTCTTTCAACAAGGCTATGATTGCAGCCTGTGAAGGGAGGGAGCATAAGGAAAAGAGAGGCAAGGTGCTTTCATTTTCCTTTCTCTTACTTTTTGGTCTCAGCTCTTTTTTTCTCTTCACTATTAGAAATGCAGCTGGATCCTATTTATAATCCATTTTCACATTTGTTTGAATTAAAATCCCAGATTGTTGTGCTTTCAAGGTTGAATATGCACGGCAGCCAACATTTATCCAACCATTTCAGGAGTTACTGGGTAACTGGGCTCCAGGAAGGAAAACTACGCCATGCGTTGGAGCCACAAGGAGGAGAGAGAAAACAGACCCAAACCCAAAGCCTCTTACATCACTGTTGTTTGGAGAGAGATTGTTCTGCTCAGAACATGTGCTGCCTACTTAAGACTCTAATTATTCTAAATTACTTAAATTGGCCCTAATATCTGTGTTTTATTATTTGATATTAAGGAACAAACCATTTTAAAAAGAAATTCATAATGCAATCAAAATATTGGCAACAAAGTCTCTCCGTAGAAAGCTTGGGCTTGGAAATACCTATGCTTGCTACTCTGCCACCTGAATTCTAATCTGAGAGCTGCCGTGTGCTCTCCCCAAGTCTTTTCCAGTATCCTGTTTATGTCTAAATCCAATAGTCCAGCCATGCCAGCTTGTTACCACATGGAAAACTCCATTGCTCAGAGAAAGTCATGAATCCCTATATTCTTTATGCTTTAAGATCCACCATGACATCTCGAAGTAATTGCCAGGTAAACCTACCAGATGGTTTTGGGGGGATAAGGAATTGACTAATAATTTCCATTAGCATAATAGTGTTATTATAAAAATTTAACGACCTCACTGATGTGGTGTCCTGTCCTGGTGGAAAGTTTATGAGCCAGAAATAAAATAATACTTATGGGTACTTGTGAGGCCATTTTAGAATAGTACTAAAGAGGTTATTGAGATCTCAGGTCTCTTTAGCTCCAAATGGAAATCTCTCTCTCTTTTCTAAATGTTTTTATTGATTTTTAGAGAGAGGGAAAATGAGAAGGCTAGAGAGATAAAAACACCAAGGAAGCTGAAACCGGTTTGGCTCAGTGGATAGAGCGTCGGCCTGCAGACTGAAAAGTTCCAGGTTCGATTCTGGGCAAGGGCATGTACCTCAGTTGTGGGCACATCTCTAGTGTGGGTCGTGCAGGAGGCGGTTGATCAATGTCTCTCTTTCATTGATGTTTCTAACTCTCTATCCCTCTCTCTTCCTCCCTGTAAAAAATCAATAAAATATATTTAAAAAAACAAACAAACAAAAAATACCAATGAAAGAGAAGCATCATCTATTGGCTACTCCCTGCAAGCCCCCTACTGGGAATCAAGGCCAAATACCAGGCATATGTCCTGACTGGGAATTGAACTGGCAACCTCTTGGTTCATGGGTCGATGCTTAACCACTGAGCTCACTAACCGGGCCAAATAGAAATCTTCATATTTGAGCTAAGTAATTTGGGAAGGGGCATGGTAAATACAAGGCTGAATGAAGTGAGAGAGAGTTTATGTCCAGTCCCAGTTCTGCTGCTACAATTTCAAGTTAAAGTCAGGGCTCTAATCTGGTTTCATACTGCCTGGTTTCAGTTATGGCTTAATTTTTTGCTGGCTGAAGAACGTTGAGCATGTCACTGAAGCTCTCTATACTCCAGTTTTTTTCATCTGCAAAATTAAAGCAATAACAGTACTCCAGTAACTAAGGGATGAGATAACCATCACAGAAGTGCTGAAACAATGCCAGAGACATAGTAAACAGTTAATATTATCAGTTATCCAGATTATAAGGTTTTAAGCAAGTCATCTGACTGAGCTGGACCTCACTTTCCTTAACAATCAAATGAAAGAGGTTAACCTTACTCTGGAATTCTGTGACACTATTAGTTAGAATCCTGATATATTAAAAGACCATATTATTTTTAATGTATTTTTATTATTGATAGTATTACAGATATCTCCCAATTCCTCCTCCCCACTCCTGCCCTTCTCCCATTCCCTATCTGCTCCCTAGGTCTTCACTACCCCATTGTCCATTTTATTTTGAAATTTGAGTGTGAATTTTGTTCTTGGAGACCCATCATCAGGCTTTGGGGACTAGGTATACTGTACAATAGGTATTAGTTATTAGAATAAGCATTCAGAAGAAGGGGCATTGAGAAGAAGAGGCTCCTCTGGGGATTGTGGGGTCTTTGCCTTGTATGAACCTCCTTGGGAGGTTGCTAGGTCTCCCCTGTCTGGGGGTCATGAAGAGGAGAGAAAAGCTGATTAGTTTTCACAGGAGATTAAAAATGAATTGTGTAGGTTGGTTATCTTTATTAATTTTAAAAAATGTTATTTTGAAATTACAGGTTACATATAACATTATATTAGTTTCAGCTGTACATAGTAATTAAACATTTATATAACTTACGAGTTAATCACCCCAATAAGCTAGCACCCACCTGGCACCATACATAGTTATTACAATATTATTGACTATATTTCCTATGCTGTACTTTACTTCTTTGTGAATATGTTTATGACTGGCAATTTGTACTTCTTGATCTATTCCCCTCTATCACTCACCTACCTTCCATCTAGCATAGGCTGTCATCTTTAGTCATCAGATAAGAGAATACATTCTTGCCCTAACTGGTTTGGTCGGCCAGCAGACTGAAAGGTCCCAGGTTCCATTCTGGTCAAGGGCATGTACCTTGGTTGCAGGCATATCCCCAGTAGGAGGTGTGCAGGAGGCAGCTGATCTATGTTTCACTGTCATCGATGTTTCTAACTCTATCCCTGTCTCTTCCTCTCTGAAAAAAAAATCAATTATACACACACACACACACACACACACACACACACACATTCTTTTCCTCTGACAGGAAGCAGTAGCATGCATTTAGCTCATTGTCTACAGAAATGACAGGAGGGCTTTTTGGAAACACACAGAAATGAATTGGATGGCTGCTATTCTTGAGCTGGATAACTGACTTTTGAGCCCTGCCAGTTATCTTCATCTTGAAGTACAAGTAACATATGTCCTTTGTTTTTACAAGAATTATTTTGATTTCTAGTTGTCTGACCATAATCAATCAATGTAGTTGATTATACCCTGGAGATAACAATTGAACAATTTATTAGGCATTGACTCTTGCTTTCTACCAACAGAGCAATTGTTCTTTTTTCCATTAAGGAAGAGAAAGTACCTTTTTGCCTTCAATACACAGGTTCTTTGCCTTGTTATCTGTGGTTAACCCTGGTGAAGAGCACAAATGCTCTTGTGTTTTGCTGTAGTGTGTCCATTTGAGAAAAACATTGAACTTTGAACCTTTATGCTGGTGGGATGGATGAAGCCATACTCCTTTAGCAACAGTCTCTTATTTTGAGGCAAAGACATAGTTGATATCACTGTTCTCTGTCAAAAATATCCTTCTCGTGCCCTGTGGCTCAAGAACTTTCCTCAATAAACCCAAATTTCCAGGGAAAAACACATTAATAAATAAAGGCAAGGGTCATTATAGTTTCTTTTAAGCATATGACCTGATTTGCTTAAAGGGCAATGTTGATTTTTAAAAATTTTATTTTTAAGCCATATGTAATTAATGTGGATAACTTATATATCTTTTAATCAGCTGACTTAGTTTCGATAACTTTTTCTGTCTTTAGCTGCAAGTACAGGTCTCAAGAATCTCCTGTTTTGAGTCACCATCAGCATTTGAGTATTTGCAGTTAGACCAGGCGGTTTCATTTGGGTTAAATACTTAGCTCCATGATATGGAGCAATTCATTTCCTAATCAAACAAGTTAAATGCAAAAGACAAAATGAAGTTAAATTCCTCAATGGACCAAGATAAGCTGTCTGGGTAAGTGGAAAGATAATTAGTCAGTTTTAAGCCAGCTCTGATTCTTCCAAGTTTTATCTTTGCAGCACTTGGTGATGGACTCTCTGATTTTGAAGTTGAGAGATTTCCATATTTTTCTCTCATCTGGGACATTTCAGTAACCAAGTTAGTGATAGTTTTAAGTACCCCCCACCAACCAAATAATCTTTTCATGGTGTACATGCTCCTGGGTATATTGTGAAGCAGGGCAGGATGTACAGAAATGATAGCCTTCAAGATAAGCGGACTGGGGTTCTCTTTGTGAGAAAAACTACTAATAACATGAAGGGATTCTTACTGAAATGATTATTGGGAAGCAGACTTGACATTGATGCTCCCCACTATATTTGGCATGAAAGATAAACAGTATTTCTTATATTATCTCATGTAATTTTCTATACTTGTTCTTAATTTAAAAAGAAAAGCAATTATAACAAAATTCAGATATCAGTTACCACATTACAAGCTAATAGTAGATATGTGTATATATACAAATATACGTATATGTGTAATGTGTATATATACACATAATGTACATATTAGTATTTGATGTTATATATATATATATTATTGTATATATTATATATGTGTGTGTGCATACGTGTGTATGTATATATATGTATACATATACACAAACACACAAACTGACATAACATCAGTATTGATGAAAGTTAGCTAACAGGAGCTATGGTCTCCTATACTTTGAGAAAGTCTATCTTGGCAGTGGAAATATCAAAAACCTCAATTCCCATACCGTTAAGACTTTATCCTAAGGAAATAGTAAATAATTGGCGGATACAATATTTACCATTATGTTTACTTAATACTTCTTTTACATATTCAGCATATATTTATTGAGCATCCACTATGTTCATGGAGTGATCTTAGAAGGTATCATGTTTATACAAAGGAAAAATTCAAATTAGAAACTATGAAAATACTGAATAAAAATCAGTTGGTTTATTACATTGTATACTCTATATGAAAAATATTGCCACTTAAAATAATTTTATATACAAATTAAAAATATATTCATGATTTTCTAGTGATATATACAAAGTTCTTTGCATATTGTGACAATTCTGATAAAATTAGTATGTCTGCTAATATGTTTACTATTATGTTGATTCCAGGGTTTGGTTTAGAGAAAATATAAGATTAACATGGAATCTTTTCTGGTATCAGAAAGTTAGGAAGTACTGACAACAAAAAAAATGCTGGAAGCATGCCAAAAAGATACAGGATCTACCTTGTAGGAGCTTTTGGCCAAAACTGGGACTAATTTGAGACAAAACATGATAGTATTTAATTATAATCCATTGAATAAAAGAAATATCCATACATTTTACATAACTAAGTACTTGAATAATAAAATAAAAGGGGCGAGGGACAGCTCTTTTTCTTTTTTATCATGGAATTCTAATAAACAACTATAGAAGAAATAAGGAAAATAGAAAATCACCACTCAGCAACTGCAATAATAATTATTACAAGCAAGATTCATTTATGTATTCTAAAATTAGGGGCAACAATCTAAAGAGAAAGAAAATATTTACATACTCAACCTATCTCCTCACAAGATATTAATTACAAAGGGAAACATAATAACTTCACAATGGAGAAATCTAGAGGTGACCATAGTCACTAAATGATCAAACTTAATGTTCCAGTTATAAGACATCTCAACCCCATGTACCTCTGGATGTGATGCATGGAAAAGATCTCAATACCACTTGTGTGGTAGTCTTGCCAAAAATGCATAACATCAATCTCATTATGAGATATCACGTAAATACACATTGAGAGGCATTCCATGAAATAACTGCCTTTGAAAAAGTCAGGGTCATGAAAGATGGAGGAATGACATGATAAATAAATGCCATATGGGATCCTGGTTAGATTCTGAATAGAAAAAGGACCTGAGTGGAAAAATTGGTGAAATTTGAATAAATTCTTTAGATTGGTTAACCATACTAACAATACTATTTTTCTCATTTTGATAATCCTATCTAACAAAAGAGTAACATGCAAATTGACTGAACCTTCCCTACACTCACAAGCCATGCCCACAAGCCAATCAGGAGTGGATATGCAAATGAACCCATCCAAGATGGCTGCAGCCAAGGAGAGCAGGATGGAGGTTTAGGTTTCCCTGGAAATGGAGGATGCCAAGCTTGCCACCTGCCCTTGCTGGCCCAGGCCTCCACACAATGCTACAAAGTTTCAATGATAAAAGTTAAATAAACTCCAAGAAAAATGGTGGCAGCCACGGAGCTGGAGAGAGCAGGAGGCTTGAGTTGCTCCTGGAGATGGAAGAAGCCAAGCTTTCTGCCTGCTCTTCTGTGCCCAATCCTTTGCACAAAGCTACAAAGTTTCAATTATAGAAGATAAATAAACCTCAACAGAAATGGCTGCCACCACAGAGTGAGCAGGAGGCTTGGCTCCTCTCCAGGTTACAAAGTTTCAATTGTAGAAGATAAATAAATCCCAGATACCAGGGACTCTGCTTAGGTTGCTGGGGGGCATGGTCGGCCTGCAAACCACCACAGGCCCCTCGCTCAGGCTGCCCACATCCAAGGGAACCCCCACCCTGATCCGGGACACCCTTCAGGACAAACCAGCTGGCCTCCACCCGTGTACCAGGCCTCTATCCTATCTAATAAAAGAGTAATATGCAGATTTACCATCACTCCAACACACAAGATACTGCTCCCATGTGGTCAAAGATCTTGCCCCCACGTGGACACAAGATGGCCACCACAAGATGGCCAGCAGGGGATGGCAGTTGGGAGGGACTAGGTCTGCAAGGGAAGGCAATTGTGAGCAATCAAGCCAGCAGGGGAGGACAGTTAGGGGTGACCAGGCCAGCAGAGGAGGGAAGTTGGGGATGACCAGGCCTGCAGGGAAGGGAAGTTGGGAGGACCCAGGCTTGCAGGGGAGAGCAATTTTGGGGGGAATAGGCCTGCAGGGGAGGGCAGGTAAGGGTGAGTAGGTCTGCAGGGGAGGGCAATTAGGGGCAAACAGGCTTGCAGGGGAGCAGTTAGGCATCAATCAGTCTGGCAGGGGAGTGGTTAAGGGGTGATCAGGGTGGCAGGTAGAAGAGGTTAGGGGCAATCAAGAAGGCAGGCAGGTGAGCAGTTGGGAGCCAGCAGTCCTGGATTGTGAGAGGGATGTTTGATTGCCTATTTAGGTCTGATCATCCTGGGATCAGGCTTAAATGGGCAGTCAGACATCTCTTAAGGGGTCCCAGATTGGAGAAGGTGCAGGCTGGGCTAAAGGACACCCTTGTTCCTGTGCATGAATTTCATGCACTGGGCCTCTAGTCTATAATAATAAAAGCATAATATGCTAATTAGACCGGACGTCCTTCTAGATCAGCAGTTCTCAACCTGTACATCTCAACCGCTAGCAGTGTCTCCTAAGACCATTGAAAAACACAGATATTTACATTACGATTCATTAACAGTAGCAAAATTACAATTATGAAGTAGCAACGAAAATAATTTTATGGTTGGGGTCACCACAACATGAGGAGCTATATTAAAGTGTCACAGCATTAGAAAGGTTGAGAACCACTGTTCTAGATGAAGCAGGGCTGTGAGGGAAGCCCAGGTCTCAGGTGCCAGAGGGAAGCCAGTGCCAGCACCTGGGAAAAGGAAGGCCTATTCTTGCATGAATTTAGTGCATTGGGCCTCTAGTTCTAATATATAAAAATCCTGGGTCCCTCAGGAATGGAGGCTTGACCAACTGGAAGTCAGTCCTGCAGTCAGCGCTGAGTTGCCATGGTAACCCCGCGCTGACTGCTGAGGGGGATGGAAATGAGACCCAGAGAGAAGCTTGCAGAGTGAAGCAGGTTCTGATCCATAGCCTGTGTGGCAGCTGCTCATCAGCACTTGTCTCTCACTTTCTCTCCAGGCCAGGCCAGCAGCCACGCTTCCATTTCTTTCCAGGCCTACAGTGAGGCTGCTGATCAGCCCTGACTTTCTGATCAGGTTCTATTGAGATGCCCAGAGATGCTGACTGGCATAGAAACAGACCAATCAGAACCAAATCTGGGTGAAGTGTGAGGAGCCAATGGCTGCCTATGAGGTGGAGCTTTTGATACTGACTGGCATAGAAACCGACCAATCAGAACAAAATTGGCTGGCAGAGGAGGGTAGTTAGGGGTGATCAGGCAGACAGAGACAGTTAGAGGCCATCAGTTTGGCAGAGAAGGGCAGTTGGGGTGAGATCAGGCTGGCAGGGGAGGGCAGTTTGGGGAAATCAGGCAGTCAGGCAGAGGCAGTTAGGGGCCATCAGGCAGATAGACATAGAGGTTAGGGGTGATCAGGCAGGCAGGCAGGCAAAGATTCCCCCACCCTCCCTCCCTTCCCATACACAAATTTTGTGCATTGGGCCACTAGTTATATATAATGAGGTAAGTTGTTTAGATTTGAGACATCTGCATGCAGGGTATAGAAGAACTATGTTATTTTTGTAACTGTTTAATAGCCTAAAATTATTTCAAAACAAATTGAAAACCACTCCTAAATTAATCAGACCCTAAGAAGTTGTATTCTTAGAATAGGGTTAAAAAATTCAAGAAAGGAATTATTGAAGGGAAAGCATAATATAAAACCAGAAAGACTGCATTGATGGTATTTTTAAAAGATAGATAAACTAAGCAACCTTTCAAATTGAGAAAATCACTGATATATATAAGTGAAAATGGATGGAGGACGAGAGAGCAAGAGAAAACACTTGAACACAAAGTTCTCAAGTTGAAAAGGGATTAAAAATAGGTGTGTGACCAATTTGAAGGATTTATTTTGAAAAATACAGTTCGTCTGGGCTGAAGAAATTGGCTTCTGTATTTCCCAAAATGCTGTCTGGTCATCTCTCTTATTGAAGTGGACATAAAGCTAAATGTTTGATAAAATTCTCAAACAGCTGCTGGATCCCAATAAACACATGCTATTTTGAAGATGTCAGAGTTTGGCCTTCATGCATGATAGTAGGCTATGAATGCTCACCTTTCACTCTGGGGCTGTAATTAGATCACAGAGTTCATTTTTATTTACTAAATTTCTTTCAGTCCTCTGTTGCTGACCAATTGTGTGGGTAAAACAGGTTTTTACCATACTTTGCAAGTTCATCACTTTTAATTCTGTTCCTACCACGCTAGATTAAATTTAAGGGTCACTCAAGTCAGAAGTCACTGGCCTTTGTCCTCTTAATGGTTCTCACCATTAATACTTGACCCTAAAAGCTATGTATACAATAAACCATATTTATAGGTGTGGAGGGAAGGGAAAAGTAGAAACAAAGTGGGCCTAGTGATTATTTATTTTGCCATGCTCTTCAGCGATCAGGAATGTTCACACAGTCTTACCCTTCGGTTGATGAACTTGGACTGGCTGCTTTTTAGTGTCAGAGCAGGCTGTGCGGAGGGAATTACATTTGAGGTATAATGACACCTTAGCCAGTCTCAATCCCTCAGGAATTGCTGGTGCTTTATCTCCATTATGCTCTCACTTGAGATCTCTCTCTCTCTCTTTCTGACTTTTTTTTTCTTTGCATATGAAAGTAAGAATATACTTTTCTTTGCATATGAAAGTAAGAATATAAGGGGCACATATCACATTTAGGATTATCCTAGATAGAACAAACTAGTCAAACAGCTTCTTTCCTAAGATTAAAATTACGAAAAATCTGAGAAAATTATTTAGGAATTCCATGAAACATCTGCTCTGTCATTATTCTGTCTGATAGAAGAGGAAAAATTGAAAAGTCTTTATGAATTAAAATCTCCAGCATCCTGTTACCATAAACTTTGGCTGTTTTTCTCCTCTCAGTTTCTAGAGTGTTCGCTTTCTTAAAATTTGGGCAAAATGAGTTGATTTTGTTTTCTTCTTTTGCATTCTTTTCTTTATTTCTGAGCATATGTAGTTTTCAGGACATTTTGTAATTTGCATGATCAATTAAAGGCTATTCACTTTTTCTCGGTGAGCCCAGCACTTGGGCTGGGCAAAGAGATTCATTTCATGGGAACAGAACTTTCAGGGCATCCGGGCTGCCCATCAATTATTAGATTTACAGAAAACTTGGCTTTCAATGGCCCATGTGTATGTGCACATGTGGTCATGAAATAACACATTAGTAAGGGTTGCTTAAAAATGCACATGCAAATATTGCAAAAGAGGGCAAAATTCATTATTAATTCATGCACTGGAGCATTCTAGCTCCCAACTATTATAACTTTTGGAGAGTGACTAGACAAAATCTTTTCTTTAGCCTGGAATAATTATTTTGGCACTATATGAGCTATCCGAAAGAATGTATGGTGATTAAGGCAAAGAATTTCTCTTGGTCACAGATTGACAAAGAGTCCTGGGCTTATAAAATACTCTATTTCCTCCATTAATTGTGTCCGTGTGGAGTTGTAACCAGGTAGCTGAAACAAATAAAACTTAAGTAATATTGTTTCCTTTAAAAATATTTCACTTAATTTGTGGAAGAGATTTGAACTCATTAAACACGCACAGCCCCCAGTGCACCCCCAGAGAGTTCTTCCACCCCCTTCCCCAGCTCAGCCCTCCTTCTGAAACATTCCAGCAATGCCTTTAGCAACACCAGCCCGGCTTCCCAGTGAGGGAGGCTCCTGGAGCTACCCTCTAATTTGGGAGCATAGGTGGGAAGGAAAACAGAGAGTACAAAGTTAGCCTGGGGGGCTGCAAACCTCCCTTTTTTTACCTGGATTCTTCCCATAGTGTATGTGATCATTTTCATTTTTATATGCCTCTGAAATCCTTTGGCGAAAATTCCTAATGCTTTGAGGAGGATTCTTTGTATGAAAGGATGCCTTGGTTTTATGAGAGGGTATATTTTCTCTGCACGCTAAAGCAGGCGACCAGTGGATCAGCACAGAAAAACTTCAGAGCAAGTAGAAAAACAACTGGAGAGAGCGAGGAGCATATGTGTTTGCGTGTGAGTGGAGGGCTTGGACATTGCCTTGCGCTGGTTTATTGCTTCTGTTTACTCCCTAGAGGGGAAAACAGGCCAGAGTTAACAGAGAGGAGCCAATCCTCTCAAATCACTTACACATACTAGTAAAGCAAAGCTTTCTATCTACTTCTTTCTTTTTCGCTCCTATTTTGTGAGAGAAGCCACAGACATAAATAATGACTGTTGCCCTTATTGTGGTTACAAAATAAACTGCGAGTTGAAGCAGTACTTGGACTGGATTTATTAAATTATTTTATTACATTGTTATCTACATGGTACAGCCAAACAAAGTCAAGAGATGTGCAGTTACTTAGGGCCTTTGGGCAGGGTTATTTAGACAAAACAAGCTAATAAACCTAAAAACGAGTGGAATTACGTTTGGGTCTTATAAATTCCAGTTGCAGATTGTTTAACAATATATTTCTTAAGTGTCTATATGCATATTTTCGGTCTCTCAAGATATCAACATAGTGATGAATTAATTTGTCTTTTCCTTTCATTGTATGGTGGCTATGTGAGATCATTCCCCATTTATTCTTGTCTCAATGTCAATATTAAGATTTTTGTCCCCAAACACCTTCTGTAAGAGTCAGGGTTTGAGTTTAATGAATCAGGCTTTTCCTGTTAGGCTGAGTGAGATTTTAGTTTTGTCTGTCACCACTAGAAAGTGTAAAGCTATGATACACTCCTTCAGGTTTAGTTCTTCAAATTTAAGGATGCATGGAACATAAGAAAGGTTATTAACTTTCAATTTGATTCATTTCTAAATATTTTTAATATTTCTCTGTCTCTTTTTGTCTGCTGTCTCTCTGTTCCTCCAATGTAATATACTGTGAGAGAAGAACATAGCTATGAATGTATTCTACACATTGCATACTGAATGAATATGTTTTTAGGGTATAATTTTCCCTCTTCATAGTACAATTATAATTTAAATGTACAGAGAACAAGTAAGTAGGCCTTGTGACATAAGTCAAGATTTTATTTATCAATGAAGAGCTCAACTCCTCAACTAGAAGTGTCACATATATATATGTGACTGGGATAAGGAAATTACCAAATTATGAATTATTTTGATTATTTTGATTATTTCAAAATGAATGTTTGAAAAATTATTCACCATTAATTCTTCTTAACATTTTTATTGTGATAAAATATACATAATATTAAATTTACCATTTTAACCATTTTTAAGTGCACAATTTAGTAGCATTAAAGCACATTCATTTTTCAAACATTTTTACTTCCAGATGGAAATTCTGTACCCACTGAAAACTAACTCCTTATACCTCATTGTCCTTTGCAACCAGCATTCTATGTTTTCTTTCTAGGAATTTTCTCATTATAGATACCTCATATAAGTGAGATCATATAATAACTGTCCTTTTATGTCTGGCTTACTTCACTTACCATAATATTTTCAAGGTTAATCCATGTTGTACCATGTATTAGAACTTCACTTCTTTCTATAACTATATTTCATTTCTTACATATATAAAACATATTTAATCCATTCATCTATTAATGCTATTTAGATTGTTTTTTTTTTTCCTTTTGGCTGCTGTAGATAATACTGATATGAACATCAATGTACATGTATCTATTTGAGTCCCTGCTTTGAATTTCTTTGGTTATATACCTAAAGGTGAAGTTGCTGCACCATATGCTAATTCTGCTTAACTCTTTGATGAATCATCAAACTGTTTTCCACAGCAGCTACACCAATTTACTTCTCCACCAGCAGTGCACAGTGCTCCAGTTTCTCCACATCCTTGCCAACACATCATTTTCTGTACATGTTTTTATAATAGCTATGTTAATGGATGTGAAACAGTATTTCATTATAGTTTTGGTTTATGTTTCCCCAGTAACAGGAGATGTTGAACATCTTTTCATGTGCTTATTGACCATTTGGATATCATCTTTGGAGAAATGTTATTCAGAACCTTTGCCCATTTTTAATTGGGTGGTTTGTTTGTTCACTTGTTTTTTTGTCATATAGGAGTCCCCCCCCCTCTAATATATTGTTATTAATTTAAGAGAGGAAAGGAAGGAAGAGGGAGAGAGAGATAGAAACATCAATGATGGAAGAGAATCATTGATCAGCTGCCTTCTGCATACCCCACTCTGGGGATCAAAACCATGCCTGGGCATGTGCCCTGACTGGGAATCGAACTATGACCTCTTAGGTCATAGATTGATGCTCAACCAGTGAATCACACACACGTGTGTGTGTGTGTGTGTGTGTGTGTGTGTGTGTGTGTACACACACATAAATATGTATGATTATTAAAAATGTGTGCAGTTTTAAGCTTGAATAATTACAAAATTAACTAAAATAACATTTGGATATTTAATTACTTAAATTTTTAGTACTTGTTTATTTTTATGACTTTTGGAACATTAATTTAAATATTTTTTTGTTTCAATTTACCATCCTCAATTAGGAGGACTAGCACAAAAGTACATAAACAACAAAAAGAAAAATGCCCTTTTGTTGAGTTATTTTATTCTTGTCTATTTCCAATATGTTCCAAAGTGAAAAGAGCAGTAATTTATGTTAACATTAACACAAATGGAACTCTGTAGTTAATCTCTTAATCTCTGCAAGTGGCCTGCCTGAGTTGGAATGACACTGCCACTTACTGGCTATGTGTGATTTTGGCTTGTTTAACCTCTCTAAACCTGGCCTTTCTTATCTGAAAATGAGGATAATAATAGATAATAATAGGCTATTGTGAGGATTCAGTGAATAAACCTAGTTAAGTGATCTGTATAGTTCTTAGCTCCTTAGAAGAACCCAGTGGTGTTGAAGAATGATCTGATTCGCTAAGTAAGTTCACATCCCTCAGGGATAATTTCCTAGACTTAAAGATGAAAGGCATAGCTTGGATTTTACCAATGTATTCCTGGGTGATCATCAGACCCCTCAGAGGTCAGGAAAAGGATAAGCAATTTCCATAGTTTGAGAATCCTGGTACATTTTAAAAAATGAAATAATGCCAATTCAGGGTTATAGAAGTTATGAAATGTATAAATATTTGTGATTAACAAATTAACATATATATGATCACACACACAATGGCTATATGACTTTGCTTAGTGATTACTTCAAAGTCTATATATACAGGCTTTTCTGAAGGGTAAGCCTAGGTCAAGGACCCTGCTGAAAGCTTCTCTTGCCTGCTACCACCATCCCATTGTAATCTCTGGTAATCATACAAAAATAAAAGATCATGGGAGCTACAGACTCAAAGAAACATGAATATTATGGAGTTCAGTGGATTTTACACTCTGATACCAAATTAGAAAACTAATGAAAGTGGAGATTTAATGGTTCAGGTAAGCATGTGCCTCATCTATAGGAGGCTTCATAGAACAAGTGTAGAAACCATTGCTTTAATCTGATTTTATTTCATAGATGTCCTCCTCCATCCCACACTTTAAACAAATGGAGGTGGGAAAGAAGTAGGGCAAAAACGTAGAAACTCCAAGTTAATGACAATCTACATGTGACCTTATAGAATAAATTGAAATTAACATTAAAAACCTAATCATGGAGAGTGACCAATTCTATTGTCTTATGTAAATTAATTATAAAGGATGTTGAAAGTTAAATACGTATGTCTGGAATACACAAATAGGTCCACATTACTCAATTGTTTTAAATAGTTTTAAATTGTTCTTTTCCATTTCCTTCTTCTTATCCTCTTAGTCCTTTTCTCTCTCTTCTTCTTTTCTCTTTCTCCCCTTTCTTTAAATATCCTTTTGCAAACTACACATGTTGGGTCAGATTTTATTACTCTTAGCTCAAGGTGATTGTAAGAATAAAGAGCAAACACACTTATCTTTATGCTATGTAACAGCATATATATATTCCATTTTAAGAAATTCCGCAGATGGAGTTATCATATCAATGAAAAACTCCACAGGTTATGTTCTCCTTAAGCATTTATTCATTTTTGTATGATGAATGGATGTGAGAAGTCATCATTAGAAAACATAATAATCTCTGATGATGTATTTATGACATGGAACGATGTCATGTGATGAAGTGTTTACAACATGTAATGAGGTTGTGTAACAGTCTTTTTACAGCCTGTAATTACATTGACTAATTCCTTATAAAAATACTCAATGATATGCCCTCCTTGTGCACGTGCCTGATATCACAGCAGTTTAGTAACTGACACCTCTAAACTGCAAAATCAGGCAGCTTGTATGACTCAATACTCTGCTTCCTAGCCAAGGCATATAAAAGATCTTGGTTGTTTAGTTAGTGCAGCACTCCATGAATTGCCGATTATTGGAGGTGACTGAGATAACTAATATAATGCATAAGTGTCAAATATCCTTAAGGGTTGGAGAACTTGTGAAGCAGCTTTACACTTGAAATAACCTTTCTTAAAATATATTTTTGTTGTTGTTGTTGCCAAGGGAGAAGTATGCACACCTGCTCTCTGACATCCAGGGCAATGTTTATACCTGACACTCCACTTCTGTCCTTAAATTATCTAGAATTTATTCCTTGCCTTATTTCAGTAATTAGTGAAGAATATGACTCAAATGAGGTCCCCCAAGTGTTAAATATAAAACTTAAAGCACCTTTCATATGAAGTCATGAATAATATATATTATATGTGATTATGGAGATGAATTAGGCAGCTGGGGAGAAGAAGCTCTTAAGAGGCTAAGAGGTTGAGGTGCAGAACTTGGAATGAGATCCCAAACCTCTTCCTAGGATATGAGTTTTAAGATATAAGTAAAAAAAATGCTGAATTCATCCTGCAGTTGAGTGAGAATATGAAGGAAAATACGGATGTAGGATGATGACTAAAGAGAAATATGATGTAGGAATGTCATCTACTGAATTTTCGCCAGAACATGAATGAACAGTTGAAAGGGGTTCTAATCTAAGGAAAATGAATGATTTCTGAGACTAGGAGAAATACTGGTCTACATGCATTGAATAGAGGCAAAGCAGGGTTGTAATAGTTTGTAAATATTTTAAAAAGGGTGTTGTAGAGACTTACGTTAGAGTGAGTAAACGATACAAAATTAGTTGCAATTTCATCTTGTCAGAAAGAGCTTGCTTCTTTCCATAGTGAATTCAGACAGGATTTCAGCACCACATAGAATATAGCTAATCCCACATAATGTAACATTGACAAGAAGTCAATCTGACCAGGTGATAAAGTCATATCTTGCATTTACATAAATCTTTTTAATTTCCCAAACACTTTACATAACTCAATCGCACTTCCGAATAGTGCAGGACATGGGCTGAAGGAAATGAGTTTGCTTCCTACTTTTCAAAGTTAGAAAGTAAGACCCTGAGAAGTTAAATGATTATTGTTCAAGGTCTTAGAATGAATTAATGGAGAGGTCATGGACTCTCTTTTCTCATCCAAAGCTATTCCTGAGGAAAAATCATGCTTGCTTGCCTCAGGTATGGTGGACATACCAAGTGGCCTATGACCAACCTAACCCACCAACCAAGTGGAGGCAGTTGACTCTGTAGACATTTAAGTACCGCTTCATAGAATGTGATGGCTCTTGTTTTTTGTTATTGTTATTGTTGTTGTTTTTTGTTTGTTTGTTTTCAATTTGCTCTATGGACAAGACAGTTAGTGTGGAAACAAAACTGAAAGAGAAGACCATCCACCAAAATGGCATTGAAGCCAAGTACCAGGATCAAGAGCCTGTTAGCTGCACATGGTTTCACAGAACAGAAACATCTTAGCATCATCACTTGACACCAGGTTTCTTGCTTTGACCAGGAAAGAATGTCTTTCAACAATGCCAGAGATGTAATTGGTTATTAAAAGAGTGATTATCCTACTCCTCTGTGTCCTGCTGGTTTCCTTTGGCCCCAGACCTCCCAAGAACTTCAAAAAGAGCTCTGCATAAAGAGGAGCATCTGGATTTGAACAGATAAATTGGATTTGAATTCTACTAACAAGGTTCTGTCAATAATACATTAGGGCAATTTAGTTGAAATGTTCTGGCTATTATTCTGTCTGTTGTTGCCATGAAGGCTTTATTAAGTCATTTTACTCTGGTCAGTTCCAAGAAATGAGCAATAGAATTCACACAGAAGGGACCATGGAGTGATTACTGGTGGCTCAGTAACCCCGAGGTCCTGATATATTTCAGACTGCATCTGCATAATACTCATTCCTGGGTTGTATACTTTATAATAATTACAGGAGGAATTTTGATGGCATCTTATTATAAGGTGGGCAAATCTGAGGTAGGGAAGAAAGGAATGCTGGTGCTTAGAATGCAGACTTAGATTGGTATGGCTGCAATTCAGGTCACAAATACAGGACCAACTATTTTTTTTAATTTTTAATTTTTATTTTTTGCTGAGGGGAACAGGGATTCTTGATTAGTTGTTTTTTTTTTCTGCTGTTGACAAGCAGTGAGAAGCAGTGAGATTTACTGGAGAGATCAATTATCCAAGCAGAAGAAGAGATGTGATGAGACCTCATAAAGGAGAGAAATATGAAATCCAAATAGAAATAATAGTATCTGCGGTAATCAGTGCAATTGAGGGAAAAGATAGGTATGTTGACAAGCCACATTCTGGAAAGTGATTTCTTTCCAAAAAAGGTTTTTCCTGATTTTAAATGTCATCTTAAATTTCTGTTTTATTTTTCATATGAATCTCAAAGAAAACTAATGGAACTTCCTTTTCCTTATTAATATTGGACTAGAAGAAATTAAGAAATACATTTGACATTATCTTATTTTACACTCACATGTGTTGTTATCCCCTTTTCATTGATGAGTAAATGGATGTTCTAAAAAGCTAAGTAACTTCCTTAAACATTTATATATGCTTTTACACTTCACTACACCTCACTGCATGCATGTAATACATACTTCACACCATATATATATATATATATATATATATATAAATTTTAATTTAATTTTATTTCATTTCATTTTATTTTATTTAAGTCTTTATTGTTGAAACCATACCCTATCTTCTGTTTTAACTTGCTCGCACTTATTTCCTATTAGTCACCTTGTTGAAAAGGGCATGTTTCAGAAACAGGTAAAAGCAACATTGTTTTAGTAGAAAGTTTGAGGGACTGACGAAGTAATGTTACATTCAGTTATTTTAACTAAATCTTGAATTGATGACCTGTGCTATTGTATAAAGATATTTCTTTTGGAAAGGGCTTCAAAATTTAGAATCATAACTTTTTACCTTCCACATCTAGGTATCTAGAACAATTTGGAGGGTTTTCTCTTTTTGCTTTTGTTTGTCATACAATCAATAAAATTGACTTCCATTGTGTTTTATTTCATGAAATAATCAGAAGAAGAAGGAAATTATTTGCATTTCAGAGAACTTGGATTAAACCTGCAACAACGGGGGTGAAGGAAAGGGGTCCCTCAGGACCTTGTTTGTCAGCCTTATTGCCCAACCTCTGGATGTGACCTGCTGGAGAAGGGGGCGGGAGCACAGACAGGCCAGAGGGCAGAGAAATCACACACCAGCCAGGCCTAGGACATGAAGTGAAAGGAAGCTTTCTAAGTCCAAGGCTCTGCCATTTTATGGTCACTGAGCCTAAGGTAATTGCCACAAAGAAAATAAGAATTGCATCAGGTAAAACTTAAGTTTATTTAATTAAAAAGTGTAAAATATAAAAGAGGCCAGAATCCAGAGTTCTAAGAAGCAACCAACAAGTGTATAATTTGTTTTTTTTATTTTAGTTTAAAATGCTCATGTATGTATTATATTTTAAATGTAATGCTTATTTGAATGAATAATCTAAAGTGTTATCATATTTAGTGTCCAGGAGTCTGCAAAAAATAGCCAAAATGTCATCAAGATTCTTGCGAGAGGACTGAGGCAAACTTAACTTGGAATGACTCCTTGATTTATTTATTACTTTTGAGGAACTAGATTCTAATCAGGCAGGTATAACCCCCAATAGAAAGAAATGCATACCACTGGAGCATGAAAAGGATAACTTTTGTGTGTTTTCCCAGGCTGTATTGCAATAATTAGATTTACCATAATCAATAAAATGTGTGAGCCAAGTTTATTGAAGTGTCAATTTCCTATTGCATAATTTCCCCTGGGAACCTTAATTTTTAATTCAAAAAAGAAAAGTGGGAGATATGTTGTACAGATTCCAGTGAACATGTGAGGTTAAAGAAAGCACAAGATTCCTTACAGACATCAAAGTGGAGCCTAGAACAACCCCCTTGTCACTTCTTTGCACATCCCTGGGCTCACCATTAATTTTCCAGGAGAATAAGATCTTAAAATGTCCAAGATATAGATCTCCTTGCCTAGATTGCAGAAAGATGTATTGGATGGTACAATTCAATGATTTTTACTTCATCTCCAGCAGTCAAGAGCACTTAGGCGTGGGGTATTATGGTTGGCTTACAGCATTTGAACTATAAAAGGAAGTGAGTACATGAGTTTGGCTATGGACATACTTTTCAACTATACATACCAGTATTTGGAATGAAATGTGAGTCCTCATGGACTTAGAAAATAAGGCTGGAAGCCCCACTAATGAAGATGAAGACATTCATTGGCAGCATGCAGATTTTTCTGTAATGGTTATATGATGCATCAGTCAGATTGATTGCAAAAATACCCTTGATTATCCATCCTTCTCTATATCTAAGCCCTTTGCAATATGTATTTGTAGCTCCACCCATCATGAGAGGAGTCTATTTCCCCACCCCTTGAGTATAGATTGACTTTATGACTTAAGTTTGGCCCCCCAAAACATGCAGTGGGAGTGATCATATACCAACTTCAAGTATAGGCCTTGAGCACTTCCACAAAGTGAAGTATTACAGCACAGTATTCACTGAGTTTAAGAGCCAGGGAGAATCTTAGAGATGTCAAAATAGAGCTATGATGACATTTCCTCAGGGCCCATGGAGTCCTGTCTTTAAGAACCACATGTACTTTTTCCTACATGCTTGCTCCCTGTGCTGAGGTCAATCAGTTCCTATATCATTAGAGCTAGAGGAGATCATAAAGGCGATCTAATCTAATCCAACACCCTCATTTTACAGATGAGGAAGGAGATAAAGAACATGTATAAACTTTACTTAAGGTCACGTGGAAAGTGTTTTGTTTTGGCTGTGCTGGTGCACGTGCACATTGCACATGTGTGTGCATAAGAGTGACATGAAGAATGAGATGTTGCTAGATTAAAAAAGGTAAAAACAAAACCCTAACCCTCTGAGAGTTGCTGATCTTGTCTATCCTGGGTTTGTTGAACAACAGGTGATATCTAGAATGCCAAGTCATAGATTCTGAGTCCAATTTCCTCCTTTGGCAAAAGATGGAAATGAAGAGTGATTCCCAAGGATATTCTGATCATACAGCCTCATCATACTCCTCAGAAGGAGAGTCCAGCCTGAGATTGCTCATTCACAGAGAATACCAGAGTCTAGTGATTCTGATTTCCATTTACTTCCACTGTGATAAGTTATTCTTTTTTTCCACTCATTTCCTCTTTCATGAGGAACAGGATCAATTGCTTGCTGATCACTCTGGGGACCACCCTTCAGATTAATCAAACATTTCAATTTCCTTTCAGTGTTCCTGTCTCCAAGCCAGAAAGGATAAGCTCTTCATGTTATTTTTTCTTCTTTAAAGTCAAATTCTTGGTAGCATCTCTCTAATGTTGATCTGGGTGGGAATCTGCAAGAATTAGATAAGAATCTGACTTACACCAAGTACACTCAAAGGACTATTTCATAATTCCCACATGCACTTTCTTTTTTTAAATTTAAATTCTTTATTGTTTAAAGTATTACATATGTTTCCTTTGTCTCCTATTGACCGCTCCCTGGCCGCTCCTACCCCTCAGTTCATACCCACACTCCCCTACTGTCTGTGTCCACATGAACTTTCTGATACGCTATTTCTTTTCAAAGAACAGATATATGTCTGACATACATCTACAAAAACCATCAATGAGGTTTGTGTCTAGGAATAATTTCTTCCTCTGGTCTTTTCAACTATTTTTTTTCCCCACCACTATACATTTTATTTACTGTTAAAATTAAAATTTGAGCTTTTGATGCTACCATTAATTCAAACTCAATTTGAAAGTGGTTTGAAGTTTAATTCTTTGTATAAATAACATTTTAACCACAGCAGAGAATTATAAACAGAGCAATTACCACCATAATAAAAACATTGATTTTTTTTTTCGTGTTCTGGACCAAAGGCCTGCATAATTTTTGCCGAGCTATAATCATGCTTTCATTTAAAAATCTTACACAGGGAGGGATGTTTCTCCATGATAGTGGTTGGGAAATAGAGATCTCAAGCCAGTTTCATTGGATTCCCAATCTTCTCAAGTGAAGGCCAAGTGAGGCTTTTCCTTCTACATTCTTGCTCTCACTGTAGAGTCTTAAGGCTCTCATGTTGGGTGCAGGCCATGTGGCATGCTGGCCACTGTGAAGGGAGGTCCTCATTTGGCATCCATGAAGAGTTCACCAGAATGAGATGCTGGAAAAGGGCTGCTCAGAATTTCGCTGGAGTACAGAGTGAGGATATTTAAACACGGGATTAACTCTCCCATAGGTCCTGGAGTCTTGAGCAAATGTTCTCTAGCTGGTGTTTTATTTTATGATTGAAGAAATATTTCTTAACAATATACACAAATTAGAGGCAGAATCAGAATGTAAATTAGTAATAGTGGATAATGCAAAATAAAGGAATTAATAAAAATTCATTGATATGTATAAAACACAGATCCAAGAATGAGTCTAACTTTAAAAAATGTAGCTATTTTTCCCTATTGTAAAAACAATTAATTAAAAAAAGAACAATTTTATTTTTTTCTGGCCAGCATGGCTAAGTGGTTGAGCATCGGCCATAAAGCAACAGGCCATGGTTCAGTTTCTGGTCAGGGAACCTGCCCAGGTTGCAAGCTTAATTCCCAGTGGGGGGCATGCAGGAGGCAGCCAATTAATGATTCTCATCATGGGTGTTTCTATCTCTCTATCCCTCTCAATTCCTCTCTTTCTAAAGACTAATAAAGACATATTTAAAATGAAAAAGAATAGCTCTCTCTGTTAAATATCCAAAAATAATGATCTCAGGAGCCCTAAAAAAATTAAAATGCCCAATATTAGGAAAACCAGACCCTGGTTTCCCGAAGTGTGTTTCTTGTACCAACAACAATGAACTCACCTTGGAGCCTGTTAAAAATGCAGAATCTCAGGCTTCACCCTGGGTATTCATGTACACACATTTACTATGAGATGCGCTGGACTACAGCATCCTTAGATAGACACATTTGTACCTGAGTCTTGACTTTCTCAGCATCTTTCCTTGGGATATGCTCATTTATCTCTCTCTCTCTCTCTCTCTCTCTCTCTCTCTCTCTCTCTCTCTCTC
>JAAGEH010000006.1:26994879-27031210 GCA_011751065.1 Lasiurus cinereus | reverse complement strand
CTCTCTCTCTCTCTCTCTCTCTCTCTCTCTCTCTCTCTCTCTCTCTCCATATATATATATCCTTCATTCCCTACTTCCCAATCTCTTTAAAAATTAATGGAAAGTATAATCAGATATGGATTAATAATAAAAATAATAAGGTAGAATCATTTATGCCTCCACTTTATGAATTTTGTTGATGTGGTTTAATCTAGAGGTATATAAAATGGTCTGCCTATCCTTCAGACAGTCTTCACAAATACAACATCTTGCAGGCAGGACTTTGTGTATTGAGCAACAGTGATTTTCCACAAGGACCTGGATTGTAATTAAACTTTCTGAAGTCCTGAAATAATATGGAATCTGATGGGGACATCTGAAGGCTTTGAACCTCCAGCATGTGCTTTTCAAGCTCTGGATAGGGAACATGAGTAGTTCATAAAGTTAATATAATGGGTCATAGTCAGAGGGAAAAATAAAGCAAAATAGCTGAGAACAAAATGAAGGGATTAAATGAAGAAAAAAAACATACTCATAGACACAGAAAATAGTATGGTGATTACCAGAGGGAAAAGGGGAGAGTAAAGGGGGAGAAATGGTGTCAGAAGATATGACTTGGGGTGGTGAACACACAATACAATATAAACAGTGTACTATAGAATTGTACCTTTGAAACCTATAAAATTGTGTTAACCAATATCACCCCAATAAATTCAATAAAAGATTAAAAAAGAAATGGACTGGAATAGAAAATATAAAAGCAGCACTTATGGTTAGGGGAAGTTTGTTCTGTTAAACTTATGTTCTAATTGAACATATACACATATCTGTGTACCAAGTAAAAGTAATTTGGAGGGTTTTGTTTTGTTTGTTTTTTTGCATTAGTCACCTGTCAAAATTGTGAAAATCATTGCCTTAGAATATACCTCTGAAAACACTCTTATGGAGAAACTTATAAGGGAGGTTCATTCCCTCTGAATGTCAAGAGGAAAAATATTTTAATTTTCAATAATTATAGACTATATTTAATATTATAATTTTGAGATGAAAACCCATAATATAATGTGTTATGATTTCTACACAAAAAATCATTCCTAATTTATACATGAATTATTAAAAGAAATCCACCATTAACACAAGGTTTCTATAGGCATATATGTGCTTAGTGTATATTTTGGAAATATGGAATTTGAGTGTGAAATAGAATTTTATAAGTGTTGGGACTCAGATAAGTTGAATTCCATTACCTCTCCGTTATTTAGGCACTCATCTGACAAAAGTATCATGTCAAATTTATAGGAAGAAAGTTAGATTTAAGAATTCTCCCATAAAACTTTTTAGACATGAAATCTCTCCTACAAATCAACATTTTGTTAATTGAGTGTAAAAGGATTGGAAACATACTTATTTGATTCACCATCAAATTCATATGGCCTTGCCATATTTAACAGCAGAAGGTATTTTTTTTTTTTTACCAAAATTTGTAGAGAATGATGCAGAGAATTTCCTCTTACCACAGTGAAGTTCTTCCTCATAAAAATAAGGTGGAATCACCCTGGCTAGTGTTCTCAGTAGTTAGAGTGTAGGCCCAAAGTGTCACAGGTGATTCCTGAGCATGTACCTGATCTACCAGGGTAGTAGGCTTGACCCCCAGCCCCCACTCAGGGCACATGTGCGAGGCAACCAATCAATGTAGCTGTCTCATTTCTCTCTCTCTCTCTCTCTCTCTCTCTCTCTCTCTCTCTCTCTCTCTATATATATATATATATATATATATATATACACTTCATTCCCTACTTCCCAATATCTTTAAAAATTAATGGAAAATATAATCAGATATGGATTAATAATAAAAAATAATAAGATAAAATCATTTATGCCTCCAGCTTTGAATTAATATATCAAGATGCCCCAAGAAATGCAATTTATTAAGATTTTCATTCTGACCCTGATCAGTTTGGCTCAGTGGATAGAGCATCGGCCTGTGAGCTGAAAGGTCCCAAGTTCCATTCCAATCAAGGGCATGTACCTGGATTGCGGGCACATCCCCAGTAGGAGGTGTGCAGGAGGGAGCTGATTGATGATTCTCTCTCATCAATGTTTCTAATTCTCCATCCCTCTCCCTTTCTCTCTGTAAAAAAATCAATAAAATATATTTTTAAAAAAGATTTTCATCTGTTCTATTTAAAAGAGCTATTTTAAAAATATATTTATTGCCAAGGACCAATATGATATTATGATTATAGCTAGGATCTTGTGCATGAAAAGTTATTTCTTAAAATAAAGGAATAATATATTATCAAAAATTAGTCATTATGTTCTCAGTTACAAGAATTAAGATTCATTAATTGTTCTCTAAGCTAGAATATTTCTAATGTTATTTTCTAAAAGCTCAATGCTTTATTTTTAGAGAACGTTTTATATTAATATGTTTGAATGCATTTTGCATATGTCAATATACATGTCCTAAAAGAATCTGTATTTACGTTCAATTGGTTGAAAACAGTAAGGATGTTGTATACCTTGATTTTTAAAGATTAATATCTCTATAACAGTTTCCAGTGGATCAATAAATAGTATAGTCAAGATGTTTTTGCATTATATGTATCAGGTTACATCAGGGAGATTTCTATGGAATATGAACATAAATTATATTAAAATGGTTTCATTAATATTGGCTGGTTAAGGAACTTTCCTTCTGATACATGAGCAGGAACAGTTTGGCTGAACTATTAAATGATGCAGAAACACAACCAGTTAAGAAGAGGAACATTAAAACCACTTGATTTGGGGTTTACATGATGAAGAAAGGAAGAGAGCAAAAGTGTAATTGCACACCCCAAAATAGAGGAGATTGGCTAATTACCTGGTTACTTTTTAAAATAATTTAAGCCACTTAATGAAACACAGGATTCAGAATGTTAGCATTTAGGCAAAGAACACACAAACACTTCTGTCCCTTGGCAGGGCAAAAACAGTTATGGTGCTCCACAACTCTGAAGTCAGAGGCCTGAAATAGCCAGCTATAATCCTTTCTGGTGGATTTGCAAATAAAATTATATTTACCATATTAGAAGAAAGATTGCCTTTCTGATTAGAAGTGAAAGGAGTGTTTTGCAATAAGTATGAAGAGTTTACTCTTAAAGATAAATGCCAGTTTTTAAATGTAGATTTTGCGTATGTGTGTGTGTGTGTGTGCGCGCGCGCGCACGCGTGTGTGTTTTAAAGGACTGCATGCTTTCCTAGGTTTCCCCTAAAAACAAGTTAAATTTTCTTAAGTGTCTAAGTTAAATTGGGATGCCTGTGCTTCATGGAGCTATGGAGACATAATTGTGCCTGGGCCACGATGGGTAATTTTCAGGTTTAAGTCTCCTTTTAGTGTTTGGATGCATTGGTGATTATAATTGCTGCTCACAGCTGAAAGGTTGAAAAGTTCCAATGAACAATTCATTCATTGTCTTGTTCACATCTGGGTTAATGTTTCCTTCTTGGAGAACTCTGTACCACTCTGTTCTTTGCTTCTTGCCACAGATAGCAATGCCAATTTCCCTCTGTTTACTTGGAAGCTCTTGAGGCTGATGTATCGGTGCTAGCCACAAATTAATGAAATTCTTTCCAGCTGCAATGCTTTCAGATATTCAAACAATAAGCCAAAAACACTGAACTGTTTTGGCTATTTTTCTCTGAACTATGTACCATTCTCAGAGATGATGTAAACACAATTACTAGTGAAAATTATCATAGCATTTAAAATATTTCACAGAAACAGATACAACTTATGGAAAACCATGATCCAAAATATTTTAATATGATTTTTAGAGTGAGAGGAAGGGAGGGAGGGAGGGAAAGAAAGATGGAGGGGAGAGAGAGAGAGAGAGAGAGAGAGAGAGAGAGAGAGAGAGAGAGAGAGGAGAGAACATCAATGTGAGAAAGAAACATCCATCTGTTGCCTCCTGTATGTTCTCCCACTGGGATCAAACCCACAACCTAGGTATGTGCCCTGACTGGGAATTGAACTGGTAATCTTTCAGTGCATGGGATGATGTTCAATTAACTGAGCCACACTGGTCAGGACGAAAAAAGTTTTTTTTTGTAATCTGAAGCCAGCAGGCATACCATCTCAGAAGAGGGAGAAGATTGGATAAGGAAAAGTGCAAGTGTTTACACTAAACAGAACTATATAGAGGTCAAGCTCTGAAGCTGGGAACCCCATTTCCTTCTTAGATTTCTTTCTGTCCTGTGCTGTTGGTTAGCAGCATCGTTTCAGCTCTGCTATGTGGTTAATCTTTGGAAAAGGACTCTAGATGGAGAAAATGCTTTGGCAGACAACCAGTGTCTGTCTTGAATTGAGCCTGATGCCAGATAACCTGGTTAATTGGACACTAGAACATCTGGTGAATCCAGGCCTTTTGTTCTATAGAAAGGAGTCAGAGAATGCATGGACAACTGAGGAAGTCTGGGTGTTACAGAAAGAAGTGAACTGATATGGCTGGTCTGATTAGACTTTTTGGAATATTTTTTTTCCTTTGGTTTTAAAATGTTCCCATTGATTTACTCTGTGCCTGCTGCCTAATTGGCAATCTCAACATATTTATTGATTTGAGTTAATCCTAAAATTAATTTGACTAAATTAATTTATTTGAATAAATCAAGACCTTTCTATTTTTGGAGAAGTCTAATTCAGTAACCGTAACTTTGACTCTAGAATTGCCTCTTTGGATTTCCTGAGATGAATACAATATTCATGCTGGGGTCCAATTCCTATAGATTCAGATTTAGTTGCTTTGGGGTGAGGCTTGAGTGTGATTATTTTTTTAAAATATATTTTATTGATTTTTTTGCAGAGAGGAAGGGAGAGAGATAGAAAGTCAGAAACATCGATGAGAGAGAGAAATCGATCAGCCGCCTCCTGCACACCCCACTGTGGAGATGTGCCCGCAAGCAAAGTACATGCCCGCAACCAGAATCGAACCTGGGACCTTTCAGTCCGCAAGCCCACGCTTTATCCACTGAGTCAAACTGATCTCGGCAAGTGTGATTATTTTTTAATAGCTTCTCAAATAATTCTAATATCCAGCAAAGATTAGAAACTACTGTTCTGAAGAGAATCAGGAACAACTGAAACACAGATATAATTAAAGGCGATGTAAAGAAAGAGCTTTAATTGATGTTCTTTGAGTGTATGTTTGTGTGTACTTTCTTTTAGCCTCTTTTCATATCCTTCCCCCAAGAGTCACCTTTTGTCAATAAATATCCTAAGATTTAAGTGCAAATGTACCTGGCAAATGATTTTTCTTTTAACAATTAAAGTTGAAAACTTTAGTAAGAAGTTGAAGGATATGTATATATAAACATTTTAGAAGAGTAAGAATAGAGTGTACATGAGTTTCTCTAAATTCACTAACTTCACCAAATTACTTAGTTTAGTGCTGTATATGTCTGCTAGTGGGGGTAAGGAATACGGCCATAGTGCAAAAGAAGTATGTGTGCCATTGCTGCATTGAAGGGAATGATTAGTATCTTGCAAGGGAGAGATAAGATACGTTCATGAAATAATTAGACAAATCAAATATAAATTGTCTAGAATAGAAATAAGCTTGTACTAAAATTTATAGCACTGTTTCAAGTTTACCTTGAGTTCATATTCTTTCCATTAATGTTATTAATTGAGGAGAGAAGCAAAATGTGTTTGACTCTATGAAAAATTAGAAATCTAAGAAGTTCAAGTTTATATCTTACCAGAAGAAAATAATTAGCTATAAAAGCTCTAGGAAGAGAGAAAAATCAGTGGGTACCTGCGAAGCACGGATGAATAGGAGAGTTACTGGAAAATGTAACAATCTGAAATATGATGATGGTCATCAATCTGGTCCTGTCTAAAATATCTGCCTTGCAGGAATTCTCTTTTAAAGCCTGAATTTGATTTCATATGGATATAAATCAAATCCAGAAATAGAAATCAGTAAATGACCACATCCTCCCAATGGTTTTGAAAAACTCTATCCTGACTTTCACATGAAGGAATGTCTTGATTATGAGTGATCTGTCACTTTAAAATCTAAAACTTTATTTAAATTAATTATCTTTTCAGTAGCTAGCTACCTATGCTGTTTCATGCTGTGTTGAACACTTAATTAAGGAGCATGAGAAAGGGAGTACTTGATTTACAGCTATTTTCTCAATAGCATAAATCTAAGATACTTTACTTGTATGTATAACTATATGTTATTCTTTCTTTCATTGGTAGCTCCTCTATCATGAAAATGTATTGATGTGAACACTTTGGTAGTGAAAATGTCATAAATGTATTCAAGTCTTCCTTGCTCTCTCACTAATGATTTTTGAATAATGATGGAAATGATGGTTGTCCTCCTGTCTATATCCTTAACAGTTTATTATCTCTACAAAGTATTCCCCTTACTGGGGACACCTATTCTCACTGTCCATTCTTCTCTGGTGGAGCCCCCACACATTTCCAGATTTAGATCTAATAAAATCTCCTCTGTAAAGTTTCAATAGTACCTACGACCTACCCTTGACAGACTTAGATTCTTTGTATTTGGCATGTAGCAAACTATTATAAAGCAAATGACACCACATATTAACTATTTGCTTATGTGGCATTGACAACCTTCATTTTTTTGTTGTTTTGGTTGTAATCAAAGTATAATTTCAACTCTTATTTCTTTAATCATATTTTAACTTATTTTTATAGAAGTAGTTCCTTCTAACTGTAGACAAAATAGAAACTAAACCGAAATAAGAACACTATCACCCCTAATCCTGCCAAGATAGCTGTATAATACTGGTGCATTTCTTTCCAGAAACCCATCTGACACAGTTGAATTTAGACTGTTTTCAGATACTTGCTCTTTTAAATAATATTTGATTGATATATTTGTATGTACACTTGGATATTCTTATTCAATTATTTTCTTGTTATATCTTAAATGTAAAGTTGTATCAAAATGATATGATCTTTTCTTAACATTCTGATTTATATTTCCAACTAACATCCAGGAAAGTTGTTCCAATTTACTCTCTCTTTAGTGTATAAAAGTTCCCATATGCTGTGAAGATGTTGTTTATGTTTCCGTTTTACCTGAAGGCAGAGAACATTTTGTATTCAATTTGCATTTCAGTGCCTGTAGCACTGTTTGCCCCAGTTTGCACTCAAGGTTTGTCAGAAGGATAGATGAATGGAAGGATGGATGGAAGAAAAGGGTGAATTTATTTCTACCTTCAAAACAATATACCTGATCTCAGATTTTCAAATCAAATGATACTTAGAATACAACCTCTTAGATATCAGAATGTGTTGCTGGCTCTATTTTGTTACCTCTCCTGTGGCTTCACTTTGTGAGTGCCTGCCTCTTTGATTAGGGACTCAGCCGTGGCTCTGTCCAATATCATGTAGGTGAAAGTGACAACTTGCCTTTTCTAGTACAAGCTTTCGCTCATGAGTTTTTACTTGCCTTCTTATGTCTTTACCATTATCATGAGAAGCACATTCTCAAGTACAGATGTCCCTTTAGCCTTAGCTAGAGAAAACACAGGGAAAAGATCTGAGCACACAGGACTTTCACCCTGAGGCTGAATCACTCCAGCTGACCTCCCCCATGAGGCCACATCTCCCCAGCCACCACAGGCTGAAAGCATTTCTTCCCCAACTGAGCCCAAAAATAAAGATAGATTTTAAAAATTTCTAAATAATACAAAAGACAAGAAGTTATTGTGATTCTTGTCTTCTATACTGCTGAGAAGTCTGAGTTGCTAGTTTAAAATGTCCTTTTAAGTATTAAATGTTCTTAAGGTGTTCTAAAGTAAACACAACCACAATAATAAAAGACATTTGCAAAACATTTTATATCTCAACTTTTATAGAATTCTTCAATTAAAAAAGTAGAAATGTAAAAGAAATTCACTTGAATATTAAGACAAGTTGGGAGAAAACTCTTAAAGTATAAAAAATGTAGCTTAATAACAATAGAGTGAGTTTGGTGCAGAGATTGGGCTAAGGCAAGAGGGAAAGTTCAAGTGCTGGAATTCTTCCGGAGAAATGAAGAACTCCCTGGGGACTTTTAGGCAGATGAGTGGCTAAGATCATTCTGGCTGTGGAGTGGAGAGTAGACTGGAGAAGTCAGTGAAGATATGGGAGCTACGGAGAAGTTTTTGTAATTGATCATATAGTAGCTGATGGTGCTGTGTTGAGGAAGTGGTCCAAAGGAATCTATTCAGGCTGAAAGAGGAACTCGGCTAACTGTCTAAGAAATCCATCAAGAAAGAAGTTTCAATCTAAAAGAAGACCTCAGCTAGTGCAATGACAGGGGTCCTACCTCCAAAGAAATTGGGCTGAAGGGAGCTAGATGGGATCATCAGTGCCCTCATTAAGATCCAGAGGGGAATCCAAACTGGGGCAGAGATCCCATATAATGTGAGTCCAGGGAAAAGTTACACCAAAGACAAATTCCAAGTTGTGCTATTGGTGGGAGAAAGGATTCTTGGTATATCATGAGGACCATGAATTCCTCTTGGCTTGACACCAAGGGCCAAGTAAAGCAGGTTGTCAGACTTGGACAGACAGGCATGAGAGTAAGGTGACCTGTCTTCTCAATCTTCTCTGTAAGAAACTTTTTAAGGCAATCAGGTTGTTCCATGCTTCTAGCAACATGCTGGGATAGGCATTATTGTGTGGTTGTTAGGTTTAGAGAATTATACATTCTTAAGGAATATTCATTTCCATTGTAACAACTCCTTTATAATTTGAAAATATTATTCTTTCTCTCTTCTTCACATTGATTTTTTTTAATAAGCCTGTATTTTCCTTTACTACATTTCATTCCAGAGCTTTAATAGTAGACCACATTTCCCAAAAATCTTATCTGAATTCTGGCTCATGCAAACAAATGAATAATTTTGAATCCAATAGTTTTTATCCAATTATGAAGTTTACAGTATAGTCTTACATTCAACAAATTCTTCTTTGGCTTTGAATCAACATGATTGTAAATGTTTTTTTAAAATATGCACATGTGTAAAGTAAAATACATGACCAGGTCTCTGTTTTAATGTTACCAAATTTAATTACATTTACCCCAGAAATGTAATAAATTCAAGGGTAACTATTTATCATTTAAATGTCATAATTTTTTACAATTAAATTTGCTTTAATTAAAATATATTTAATGTTATTGAGTGGGAGTTGTAAATATGAAGAAATAGATAATTTTTACATTCAAGTTTCTGATTTAATGTGAAAAATAATTTGGAATTTTAATATCAATAATGCCAAAAGAGTACGTTATATGGGAGATCAGATGGCTGATAAACAAGAGGATCAGCTAAGTACAGATTAGCTTCTTAATTCTCCTGGTTCTTTCTACAAACAACCTTTAAAAAAAAATCCTAATATGTAAAACCATGGGTCCTTCATGACTTGGGACTCGGCCAACTGGAAGTCAGTCCTGCCATCAGAACTGGATTGCCCTGGTGACCCAGCACCGACTGTTGGGAGAGCTGTGAATCAGGCCTGGAGAGAGCTTGAAGAGAGAAGCAGGGTCTGATCCATAGCCTCTGTGGCAGTTGTTGATCAGCACTTGCCTTTCTCTTTCTCTCCAGACCTGTACTACATTTCTTTCCAGGCCTCCACCAGGGCTGCTGATCAGTCCCACCTTTCTGATCAGGCCTTATTGATAGGACCAGAGATGCTGACTGGCATAGAAACTAAACAATCAGAACCAAATTGGCTGGCAGAAGAGGGCAGTTGGGGGCAAGATCAAGCTAGCAGGGAAGGGCAGTTGTGGGTGATCCGGCAGGCAGAGGAGCAGTTAGGTATTAATCAGACTGGCAGGGGAGTGGTTAGGTGGTGATTAGGCTGGCAGGCAGAAGTGGTTAGGGGAAATCAGGCAGGCAGGCAGGCAAATGGTTAGGAGCCAGCAGTCCCTGATTGTGAGAGGGATTTCCAATTGCTGGTTTAGGCCTGATCCCTGTGGGTTGGCCTAATCCAAGGGGTCCTAGATTGAAGAAGGTACAAACTGGGCTGAGGAACAACTTGCCCCACCCCTCCAGTGCATGAATTTTGTGCACCAGTCCTCTAGTGTGTGTGTGTGTGTGTGTGTGTGTGTGTGTGTGTAATCTCACACTTCAGTTTGTCTATTCAAAAAATAAAATTACTCTGAAGGCTAATTATAAATCTACAAAGAAATGAAAGCAACTATCAGAACTATTTACAAGCAGGAAATAAATTGTAATTGATTTTATTTTATTACTGACACTGGGATTTATAATTTGCCTTATACAATTTCCAAAGCAATGGATAAAATGGATTATTGTGATAGATAGAAATGAAGTCTGTTTTTATGGTTAAAATTTTGCCAGAAACTTGTGTTCAAACAAATAAGGTCTGCTTGGTTTACTAGAATTCATTGAGCATCAATACTGTGATACTCCATTAGACATTTCTTAAAGTTTAAAATTCCAAGGAAAATTTTGGGAATCGGTTTAAGGTTTAGTGAGTTACTGGTAGGCTCAGGAATCCAGTAACCTCTCCTTTTCCTTCCCCCTTTTGAGTAATTTTTTGTTAGAAGTATTTTGTTAATATTTCTGTTTTGAATTCTGAATTAAAATTTATTTATCCTCAGAGTAAAAGAATAGACATAATTCTTAAAATGGGGAGGAGAGAGGGAGGAGGAGGGAAAGATGAGTCAATTTGGGGCAGATGTTAAAAATGCAATGAGGAAATAGGAAACATTATTTCAACATAAGAAGTACAGGTCAAAGAGGGATTTTGAGAAGAAAACAAACAACAAGCAAGCAAACAAACAAACAAACAAATAAAAAAACACCCAGAGCTCTAAAAGTTTGGGAATATTGGTGGGAAAGATCATTTGTTAGAAGAAAGAATATAGCTTCAAAGATTAGAGATAAAGGGTGTGGTTCTGAATAGAAGATGAGAGTTTTTATTTCTAAATGGTGGAGTAAATAAAGCATTGAAATAGATAAAGCATTTCCTGGCATTTTATTCTGTATTCTAGGAAAGAAAAAAAAGTAAACTCTCAACCTTTGAATTAACTGGCAGACTTCTGGAACCCTAAATATGTAGTGGGTAGAGAAAATGGGAAATGTGTAAGTAATAAATAGTTTATGAAGTAGACAGAGATTACTTTGAAAGGAAAAAAAAGTTAAACCAAAATGACTTTGGGCCAGGGCTGGGAGATGATGGTATGGAAATTGATGCCACTCAATCCAGAAAATGACTAAATAATTGGCAGGAGTGAGGATGCTAGTGGTGAATTCTGGAGTTGAAAGGAGAGATTTGTTTGAAAATAAGCTAAATACTTTCAACAATAAAGATTAAAAAAAAAGAAAATACACTAAAGGAATAGCTAACTTCTTAATCCTCAGCCCCGCCATTTGCAATAAAAAGACAAAATTTGTTCAGCTGCTCATGCTTTCAAGAGCCCAGAAGTATATTTTGTGAAGAAATTGAACCAGAAAAATCTCAGTGATCAGAGATAAGGGGCCCATGGGAGGATGAGTTTAAGGTATTATATTTATCATACTAGGGTTAAGTAAAGTCTGAAAACCAAAAAGTGAGAAAGAACCTTTCTGCCTCTAGTCCTAGTTTTAAACAGACACCTTTTCCCAGACAGAACATTGGAAGAACAAAATTGACCCCCAGAATGAAGATCAGCAGTCATTTATATTCAGTCTTCCAGATGATCTGGCTATCTTTTCATCTAGTTACCTCAGAGTCAACCTTATCATTGTACAAATCATATAAATATACAAACAGCTACTGTTCAACTATCTAGTGTTTTGCTGGAAAATATAAATAGCTAACCAAGCAACACTGGCCATTTGACTAAATCCTATTAAAGAAAAGACAAGAACCCAAAGAAACAGGAGAAAAATCAGAGGAAGAAGAGGAAACACAGATAAGAGACCTAAACTTAAAGATATTATTATTAAACATCTTAAAAAGATATATGGAGATACTGTAACTATCTTAAAATGTTGTTAAAAGTGGAACAACCTAAAAATATGAAAGAACTCATGGAAATTGAAAATAGAATAACTGAAATATTTTAAAAATTCAGAAGTGGAAAAAAATGGTGGTGGAATAGACGGACGTGTCCCGAGCCTTGCCCCTGAGCAGACAGAGAGAACAGCTGAGGGATGCACTGGAGTGTTTGTTGGAGAGTTAAGGGACAGTTATCCTCCAGGAGAAGGTGGGAGACTGCTGATGGGGCTCCCCTTACCAGACAGCACTACTACCACTGGTTTTTTTTTTCTTCTGGAGCCACCAGCTCGGACACAGAGACTGCGCCATTTGAAGGGGAAACTGGATATTTATGGAAACATGAAAAGCTACAGCTGCAACACCCACTGAACAGCTATGAGCCCCAGAACACCAGTCCGCAATTGGCATAAACACTCAGATTGAGAGAAGCTCTTCACGCCATACAGAAAGGTCAGATTTCACCTGGGATAAGGTGAGATCTCTAGTCCAGCAGAACACAAAGGCACACATACTGGGAGGTGGAGGATGGGGGAAATCTGCACCTAGAGAAATCTGTGGCTGTTGGGGCTGGCATGATACATGAATGTGGAAGGGGGTTTTCAGAGCTGCTAACAGAGGGGATCTCTAGAAAGCAACCCATTTTGATCTGACACAGAAGGACAGCCTGGGAGTTATTAAAGTGTGCAGGCTGCTTGGACAGGAGCAGGAAATGGCAGGAAATAAGGACTGTGCAGACTTGCGCTCTTTCCTCTTCAGATCCTTGCTTCTGATTGCTAAGCCAAATACATAGGATCAGCCAGTTGGGGACACCCTGGGAGAATGCAGGGAAACATTGTTTTTCTGGAACCTGGGGATTGGAGCAGGAAGTGACTTTCAGAGAACCAGCTCTAGGGCAGCCCACTCTCACAAACCAGTACTGAGTGCCACAGGGAAAGCAGGATCTAAGCACAGGCTAGAGAGGAACTGTAGTCTCAGAGGTCAATCCAGAAACACTGCCACCCAGGGGCTGACTCACAAATTGACTCTTGTGTAATTCAAAAGAATAAAGAGATTAAGACATACCACCTGCTTAAAAACTAGGACTGGCTTACAACACTGAGCACCAGTGGAATGCAGGGGACTGCAATACTGTCCTGACTGGGAAACAGGCATGCAAAACAGAACAATAGAGGAAGGGAATGACCTTCACTACTACACATTCTATTCTTTTATTTTTTTAATTGTTAAGTTTTTCCTCTTTTAATTTAAAAATATATATATTTTTTATTTTTTCCTCAATTGACTTTATTTTTTTAATTATTAAATTTTTATTTTCAATCTGTATTATTACTACTACTATTTTACTTTTTTGGAAAAAAAAAGGTCATTTTTTTCCTCTTTATTTTACTTTGGGATTAAAGTTCTACATTCTGTTTTCATCTCTGCTTTAGCATCATTTTACTCTATCTCAATTCTACCTTTATGCCATCACTCCCTTCCTAACTTTTCCCATTTTGTGTCCTATTTCTGTTATGCTTTTTCTACTTTAGATTTTGCCTATTCTTTCTTTTTACCCTGTTAAAATTTTACCCCACTTCTATATCTCATCTCCAATTCCCTACTCCAAGCCCATACACACCTCTCTCTTCTCTGTCTTCACTATCCACAAATTGTTTTTCTCTCAGTCCTTTGGTTGTTGTTTAATTGAACATTGATTATATCAATTTTTTATACTTCTTGTGAGATTGTTTTGCTTATTCTTCTTGTTTTATTTTGCTTCTTCTTTGCTCTGTTTTGTTCTTTTTATCTCTGTTTTTCCTCACCTCCCTTGATATTAGTTGTTATTTGTAGTTTGTATTAATCTCCAGGTACTTGTTGCTGGCATTTGTTCGGATTAGTGGCTGTTCTATTAGAGTTTTTTCCTCATATATATACTTTGTTCCCTTTTTCTTTCTTATTCTCTTTATTTTCTCTCTTACTTTTCTTCTTTTTTCTTTTTTCTCCCTTCTCCCAATTTCATTTTGGCATTCCTTTCTTTTATTTTTTTCCTCTTTTCTCTCTTATTATTTCTTTCCTTTCCCCTAATTTGCCTCTCTCTAGTGGTCACCTTTATTTGTAGCTATTAATACAGTGAATACATTTATGTTCAGTGCCTTGTGTGTTGTACCTGTTTGTGTTGTATTTTTTGCCTTTATATCAACATAGGAGAGAGAGATCTACATAATCAGACACCCAGAGAAGAGAGACCATAGGCAGACAAAGAAACAGCTCACATATGAAAGAAAAGCAGGCATCACAAGAAAAGGAAGTAAACAAAAGAGAGGCAAGCAACCTGCCAGAGAAAGAATTCAGAGAAATAGTCATAAAGTGGCTGAAAAGAATGAAAGACAAATTTGATAATATGAGTAAGAACCAAGAGGAAATGAAGAAGAATTAAGAAGAAATAAAAAATGACATCGCTGCTGTAAAGAAAGCATCAAAAGTATACTAGAAGAAGCAAAGGACTGCATCAGTGAGCTAGAAGACAAGGTAAAAAAAATATTCAAGTAGAGCATCTTTTAGAAAAAATAAAATGCAGGAGGAGAACCTAAGGGAACTTTGGGACAACATGAAACAAAACAACATCCATAAAAAGGGGGTCCAAGAAGGAGAGGAAACTGAGCAAGGAATAGAAAACCTGTTTGAAGAAATAATGGTAGAAAACTTCCCTGATAAAGGGAAGAAAAAACGCACACAAATCCAAGAAGCTCACAGAGTCCCAAGCAAAATGAACCCCAAAAGACCAACACCAAGGCACATTATAATTAAATGGCAAACACCAATGACAAAATAAGAATCTTAAAAGCAGCCAGAGAGAGACAGAAAGTTACCTACAAAGGACCCCCCACCAGAATAGCAACTGATTTCTCAACAGAAACTCATCAGGCCAAAAAATATTGGAATGAAATATACAAAGTCATGCAAATGAAGAGTCTGAATCCAAGAATAATATACCCAGCAAGGCTATAAATGAAAATTGTAGGTGAAATCAGGAGCTTCACATATAAAAAAAGGACTAAGGGAATTTATTACCACCAAACCAGCAATGCAAGAAATGCTAAAGGGTTGTTTGTAGAAAAAGAAATAGGAAGTGAAGAAGGAACACAGAGGTAAAGAATAAAAATGGTGACAAATAAGTACCTATCAATAATAACTTTAAATGTAAATGGATTAAATGCTCCAATCAAAAGGCATAGGGTAACGATTGGGTAAGAAAACACAACCCATAGATCTGCTATCTACAAGAAATCCACTTCAAAAAAAAAAAAAAAGATGCACACAGCCTGAGGGTGAAGGAATGGAAGACCATTTTTCAGGCAAATGGAAATGTAAACAAGCTGGGGTAATAATACTTATATCTGACAAATTTGATCTCAAAGTGAAGGACATAACAAGAAATAAGGAAGGCCATTTCATAGTATTAAAGGAAACAATCCAATAAGAAGAAGTAACTCTGGTAAACATATACCCACCCAATACAGGAGCATCTAAATACATAAAAAAAACCTCCTGGAGGATATCAAAGGTGAAATTAACAGTAATACAGTCATAGTAGGAGACTTTAATATACTACTATCACCATTGGACAAATCCTCTAAACAAAAAATCAACAAAGAAACATTAATCCTAAATGACTCACTAGACCAGATGGAATTAATTGATATCTTCAGAACATTTCACCCCAAAGCCACAGAATATACATTCTTCTCCAGTGCACATGGGTCATTTTCAAAGATAGACCATATGTTTGGTCATAGAAAAAGTCTCTTCAAATTCAAGAAGATAGAAATCATATCAAGCATTTGATAAATTACTGTTGTTTTGAGCAACAAAAGTTGTGGTAATTCATTATGGCAGATCTAGGAAACTGATACACATAATATGCACAATATTTTCTATTTAATACTAAATAAAGATCTCTAATTCTCCTTCAGCTAGATATGGAGACTTGACATAGTTCACAAACGTAGTTCAAATTTAATTTGAAGGATTTCACCAGTAAGAAAGTAAGAAAAATATTTGAGAAGAGGCAGCATAAGTAAAAGCCTAGGAGGGTGAAATTCAATAGCTTCAGGGAACAGAAAATAGTTCAATGACTTGGATTGGAGACATGGAAAAGAATTCTGACTGATAGGCCTGGGAAGTGAGATATGAAGAGACCTTGAATGCTATGCTAAAACCCTTGCTGTAGTCTGACAGAGAGTGCTGATTAACCAAAGCTCTGGTCTAATAATGGATGATGGAATATAATCATATGGGTCCTATAGGGATAGAACTTGGAATTAGGAGGTCAGGTAAGAGAATTTTGAACTTGTCTGGCAAGAAAGAGGAGGGAATGTGTAGTAGTTATGGCCATAGAATAAGATTCAGGTTAAGGTACTTTGATTGACCCAGCCATTGTTGCTCAGTGATTGTCAACCCAGGAACCAAGAGGTCACTATTTGATTTCTAGTCAGGGCACATGTCTGGGCTGTAGGCTTGATCCCCAGTAGGGTTTGTATGAGAGGCAGGCGATTTATGATGTTTCCATATCTCTCTCCCAATTCCTTTCTCTCTCTCTAAAAATCAATAAAAACATATTAAAAACACACACACTTTGGTTAGATGTTGACAGTGAGGGACAAGGAAGTAAAAAAATGACGTGAAAGACTCTAGTCCAGTGTCTGGATGTAGAGAGAGTGACTTTGCAAGAATAGATTACAAATTTAGGAGAGGGGACCTTTTTTAAGAGATATAAAGGCATTCCTATCATATAGTAGGATGGGTAAGGAAATAGCATGCTGAACAGTAAGTATCTTTGCAATTTATAATTCAGTGACCTTAAGCACTTCACTTTTATGATCCTCAGTACTCTTAGTTGCAAAATGGAGTTTGGGGTGGGGAGGAAGCCATATTATTTATTTCACAAAGATGTGACCATTTAAAGAGATAATGTGTAGGGAAGCACTTTCTAATAATTTTTTGAAAACTATATGAAGGTCAGCTATTTTTATAATGGGTTCCATTTGGGAATGATAATCTTCTGGATATGCAGGTGACCATTGCAACATAGATGTAAAACCAGAAGAGATTGCAGGGCTACAGGCACAGATATAAGAGATCATAGCAGCCAGGCTGGGGCAAAGACATCTTCTGAAATCCTGAAAGGAATGGAAGGGATGAGGGCTAATTCAGAGCACCAAAGTACTCCAACTCCTAGGTGTACCCAGAAAGTGAAATAAAATGAAGGAATGCAACACAATGCAGGAAGACAATAAAGAATATTTACAAATGGAGAGGGATGTTTGAACATCACCCCAATGCCAAGGTTATAGCTTCAATCCCCAGTCAGGACACATACAAGAATCAACCAATGAATGCATCAATAAGTGCTAAGTGAAATAAGCTAGTCAGAGAAAGACAAGTATCATATGATCTCACTCATCTATGAAATCTAAAGAACAAAATAAAGTTATGAAAAAAATATAGATCCATGACATAGAAGCTTGTAACAGATTGACACATCTTAGAGAAAAGGTGGGACTGGGAGTTGATATGGAAAAAGATTAACCAAAGAACTTATATGTATATATGCATAACCCACGGACACAGACAATAGTGAGGTGAAGGCCTGGGGATGGGAATCAAGCTCAGGGTGGAGAAGGTCAATGGGGAAAAAAGGAAAATCTGTAATACTTCCAACAATCCTATATTAAAAAAAAAAACCTAATATGTAAATTGACTGAACGGTGGAATGTCCACTTGCTACGATGCTTACTGACCACCAGGGTGCAGATGCTCAACACAGAAGCTGAGCCCTAGTGGTCAGTGTGCTCCCACAGGGGAAATGCTGCTCAGCCAGAAGCAGAGCTCACAGCTGGCAAGCACAGCGGTGGTGGAGGGAGCAGTGCTAAGGATGTCCAACTGATGGCCAGGAGTGGGCCTAAGCTGTCAGTTGCACATGCCTTGAGGGCTCCCAGACTGTGAGAGGGCACAGGCTGGGCAGAAGAACCCACTCTGAGTGCACAAATTTCATGTACCGGGCCTCTACTAAAATTAATTAATTAATTAATTAATTAAATTTATTTAAAAAAAGAAAGACTGACAAAAATGGACATTGAGTCCTTACATAGCTCTGTTAATGGAGACAGATGCAAGAGGTTTGAATATAAGTAGGTAATTTTGATTTCATAATAATATATAAGAAGTTGTTGGAAGCCCTGCATTTCTTTCAGAAGATAGGCTTTGCTTTAGAGTTCTTTTTCTTAGAGCAGTTAGATTAACTTGTAGTCTTGCCCTGAGTGAGGCTTACAAGGCATATGTTCAGCAATCTCATGATAAAGAACCAGTTTTTTCCCTTTTTTCATTGAGGTGAAATATGTATACATAAAATTAACCATTTTATAATGTAGAATTTCTTAACATTTATTTAATACATTCACAATGTTGTACAGCCATCACTCTCATCTTGTTCTAAAATATTTTCATGACCTCAAAAGGAAACCATACCCACTAAGCAGTCACTCTCTTTCTCCCCTGCTCCAGCACCTGGAAATTGACAATCTGTTTTCTATCTCTGTGGATTTATATAGATTATGTACCTAAAATAATTGAAAACAGGCATTTAGTTATTTGGACATGAGCAAAGATCTAGTTTTGAATGGACAACTTTGAAGAAGGTTAGGCTCTAGGCAGTTTTCCTTAGAAGGTTGAGTCCTGTGAAGATAAAGGTAGACTGGCCACAATGTCTATTGAATGTATTAAGACTGGTTTCATTGTGTTCCATACATCAAACTTATCTCTGTGCCTAAAGCAGAATCAGAGATGACAATAGTTTCTGTAAATTAACTGCACTTATGTGAAAGGTGAGTTCTGGGTTAGCCACATAGTAAATTTTAATAAGGGAACTGCAGAATCTAAATTTCATTGTTCTCAGGTGTGTGTGTGTGTGTGTGTGTGTGTGTGTGTGTGTGTGTGTTTTAAACTGTTTTATATTTGGTGAAATTTTGCCCCTAACTGGATACTATTGGTAAATAATCCTCTGTAATTGTAGGCTTAAAATGTCTATGCAAAACAAAAATGTATCGCTGTCCAAGGTTTGGTAACAGTTAAGGCATTTAAACAGGAGCAGCCTGAAGAATTGTCCTCCGTTTAATATCAGCCAACTTGCAATTATTCATCTCCCAGTGAGATTTTCCCTGAGCAAGTGAAGGGCAAGCAGAGTGCATGAATTGTACTCTGATGACTCAAGAGAAACAAAATCCTGATCATCTTTGTTTCAAATAGTGTGTGTTGTAGGTAGAAAAACAAAAGCCCCTCTTTGGTGGTGAATAATAGTTTGCCCATCAGATCTTCTCCAAGTCTAAGTTCCACTGCCTATGTCAAGGTTTCAAAAAGTGCATATAAAACAAATGAAGCTTTACAAACTTAGTGGAATATTATGAAATACTAATTTTACAGGTGCATATGAGTGGACTGCAATTCCAAATACCAGAATGCCATTAAATATAATGCGCTCCGTATGCAGGGCAGTTAATTTAATATTAAACCAATAAAACATTTACCAGTTCCAGTGAAGGTCCTGGTTGTTGACAGCAGGCTAGGTGTCCCACAGCCATGCCGTCTTTCTGTTTGCAGGCCAATTTTACACAGCTGCTTTCTTCTGGAAATCATGCCTCATTTGAAGCCTTTGCAAGTATGACAAATAGCCTCTCTAAGCCTTAGCGACGGTGGGGAAGCTTGAAAATATTTAGGAGCATTTATTAGCTGAAATATGAAACAAGATTTCGTTCAACCACAGTTTTTGGCATTGTGGAGGCCTGATTATTGGAGGAAATGCTACCTGCTTGGATGTGTGTATCTTTTGCAGGGCACTGCATAAAATCACCATTCTAAGGGGAATACTAAATTCAAATTGCATAAAAATTCTAATGCCCATCCATAAAATGGACACAATTAGAACAACATATTTACTTCTAAACTCATCTGTTTAATGACATTATGGTCTCTTTTTGGCTGCCATTCTAGGCATAGAAGATGTAAGAGAAACCTTTTTACACAGAGAGTTTGGGTCTACAGGGAAATTCACGAGTTATAGGAAAAGGTACATAGCAATACAAAAAAAAAGAAAGAAATGCTAAGTGATTAGTCACATTGTTCAAATAAAACATATTATACAGAGTTTACTGGGGCAAAAGTAGGAGGGACATCTACCTAAAAGTTAGAGTTTGGACTGGAAAACAGAGGAGGAAAAGGCCAGGGAAACTGGCAGTGAATAGAGGGTTCAGGTGGATTTGTATACATAAGGACACTCTACTCTGAGAAAAAGTGGACCAACATGGCTGAAGTGGAGAGTTTATGGAATTGGGTAGCAGGAGAAAAATTTGGATAGATTGAATGGTTCCGATTAGTCTCTTGAGCAGAATTATAGTTTGTTTTTGCTATTGGAAATGTTGGTATGATGAGGGCTTTTGGAACATGAAAGTGACACAAGAAGGGAGGGTTTTTGGGAATTCCATTATGGTAGCCTCTTGGACTAATTGAAAAGAGAAAATTGAAAAATCTACAGTATGATTAGAAGGTTAGGTAATGAAAGATTTGCATGTGGTGGCAGTGATGAAAAGGAATGGAATGCTGTTTAGAGAAACATTTTGAAGGAAGTATTTATAGGATATGAGAACTTCCTGGGTGTAGAGAGTGACATGTAGGCAGGTCCAGGCCAATTATGGGACTTTAAACTCAGGTAACTTGAACAATAGGATAAGAAACCCAAAGGGGAAACTGACCTAGATGAGGAAAAGAAGCGATTCATTTTAGATATGTTGAGTAAATCCATGTAGAGATTCCTGGTAGGTCTGGGAAAGCAGAACTGAAACTTATAAGAAAAATAGATTTGGGTGTCATCATCCACAAGAGAGGTGTTAATATGAAACTCAAGATTTCTGAGGCAGACTGGAGAGAGAAAGCTGTAAGGACCTAGAGACAGAACTTCCTTTTGGTTTCTGGGTGTTTAGTGGTGTAAGAAGTGAAGCCAGGGATACAAACAAGGAGTTGGCCAGAAGCCAATGTAACATCAAACTTTTTTTTTTTTCAAACATCTGATCAATAGCAATTACTTACTGAATTGAGAACTGAGAAAATGTCATTTGAAATCTCTACGTAAACATCTACCAGACACCATTGTGAGAGTAGTGGAAAAAAGGGCCAGCTTCTGGAAGTTAAGGAATGAGTGGCTACTTTGACCATGGATGCCATGAATATAGACTTCCCTTTTGAGGAGTGAAAGTCAATGCAGAGAGCAATAAGACAGGCAACAGTAAAGGTACTTGTTTTTGAGATCACACAAAAGCTTATTTTAGGTAAGGGAAGAAGAAATTTAAAAGAAGAAAATACTAAGGACATTGAGTAGGGTGTGTATTATCTGAGAAGGTTAAGTATCTAATACAAATAAAACAAAATATGACTTCTACCAATATGAGATAATTAGAAATGACTAAAAACTGCAGGAAGAAATGGATACATCAAAATTCAGATGGTTATATGGAAGAGGGAACTGAGTAGACAATATGAATGAAATAGTCTCAGGTACATGGAAATTATTAGCATCTATTAGCCATGAAAGGTAGGAACATTTAATCCCTGGTGAAATTTAGTATACCCATATTTATAAATTACTTTGAACAAGGGGAGACAAACAGCTTCCTATTGCTGTAAATGGGATTGTTAATGGCTGTCTGGAGCACAATCTTTTGAGAAGAGTTTTGAGGCTACACCCAAACTCAGCATTCAAGATTGCCGTTGATGAATCCGTGTCTGCCTTGAACTCAGATTTAGGAAATGGCAACTCCAGTGCTAGCTAGCAAAAAGAACGCTTAGGCCACAATGAGTATGAAAAATCTAGTTGCTTAGAAGATTCCAGGAAACTTTTGTTTCTCAGGATGATACAAGGTTGAAAATGAGCAAAAGAGAGAGTTAAAGTGAGGAAGTCTAGGGTGTTGTTACCCAGAGTATGGGCCAACAACCTGGCCATCATCTGGGATGCTTGTTAGAAACCCAGAGTCTCAGGCTTCACTCCAGACACACTGATTCCATCTCTATTTGAACAACACCCCAACTGATTTATCCACTTACCAACTTTTGTAAAGGGCATTGCTGGGGTACCTGTTGAAATGACCACAGAGATCAAGCTAGGTGGGTGAAGAAGTCACAAAAGTCATGTATACATGTAACACAATAAAAAAAAAAATTAAAAAAAAAGAATTCTTAAAGTCTGATTAATGGTTCTCGAAATGTGGTCCCCAGATAAGTTATGTCCTCAGCACCCAGGAACTTGTTAGAAATGAAAATTCTCTGGCCCCAGGCAAGATCTACTGACTCAGAAACTCTGAGATTTGGATGCATGAATTTGTATTTAATGAGCCATCCAGGATAATGCAATATGCCCTAAAATTTGAGAACCATCATTTTAGGTAATTTAGTGAAGTTGTGCTTGGTGAAGAAGAGGTGTAATAAGTAAAAGAGTTAGTCTACATCAATATTGATATCACTAAGACCTTAGCCAAATAAGCCAAAAAAAAAAAAAAGACCATGAATACTTGGTGTTGTAGGCAAAGTGGATAGTTTAGATAAATTTTTGGCAATTAGTGGACAAATTCTTCCCCTGAAGAAGTTTATAGTATAAGAGAAGTTAGGTTATGAGAAGATAAAAGTTCCATAAAACATCATTTACAATGACAATAAAACTGCAAAGTAAGCCAGGCAGGTTTAGTTCAGGGTGTTTCAAAGGCTAATTGCATATAAATAATGCTCCCATTATTAAAGTAGAATTCACCATTTGTGTCAGTTATCATACATGTCTAAAATTACTATGATTAGATTTGTTTAAAGAAAAACTACTGCAATTCTAACCTTTCTCTCTCTCTCTCATCTACTACCATAGGCCCTTCCATGCTAATCCAAAGGTATTTAGGGCTGCTGAACATCAGTATCTTTGGGGTAACCACCAGCAAGGAAAACCAACTGGTGTTCTTCATGCTGCTATACTGCCCTACCTAGTAGCTCCTTGCCCCATGTGTGGCTATTTAAATGTCAATTAACACAATAAAAAACTAAGAATTTTTCCAGACAGACATGCCACATTGCCCATGCTCAATAGTTGTTTGTGGCAAGTGACTGCCATATTGAACAAAAAGATTTAGAAGACATTTTAGTTATTACAGAAAGTTCTATTGGACAGTTATTGAGCTTGTGATTCAAGATTCATAATACAGGCTTTGTCAGAGTCTGACTGACTTACCAAAGAGATGCTTTCTAGTGGGGCTAAAAGCACATCCTATCTGTTAAAAGAGTGGGATTGGGGCATAAAAGTCCAGCAGTCTCTATCTGCTCTAAACACACAAATATTTTCTAGATTCTCCTTGAACATTTGGGATGTGGAAACCTGAGGGGATCAAGAGATGATGGTATTTATTCATTTTCTTCTTTATCTGTGTGATGTCAGATGAGGCAAAAAAATTATATATATATAATCACCCAAAACAATATAATTTTGACTAACATTCCAGCACTTTCTTCATAATTTTATTTACACAGTTTTTTTCTGTGTGTTTTACTTATTATTTACTATTTTTGCCAACACCTCTCATACAGAAGGTGACTGTAATAGTTTTATTTTACATGTTTGTTTATCCATGCATCTATCATCTATCTATCTATCATCTATCTATCTATCTATCTATCTATCTATCTATCTATCTATCTGTCATCAACATCATGTACACTTTTTGCTGCAGCCCTAACAAGATAAATACATTATAAACAGTGGCTCTAGTGAGCAGCCAGCAGATTCTGGGGCCTGTCTGAAGTTGGCTCTTCAGGTTTGGTTTGAGGCCCTGTAAACTTCCAGTTATTTTTAACCTGCCTGTCTTGAAAGCAGGCAAGAAAGAGAACAGTATTCATTCAGTTTTGCTATATAAACCTTTCTTTTGGGGGTGGAGGTGGGGGAGGGAGCAGGGGGATTCCTTTGACTGAATCAAACATACTAGAAAAGGAGAGGAACAACAAATATTGATTTGAAGCTTAAAACAGTGTCACCACCTTAAGCTAAAGTGTCATTCCTAAGGTACAGAAACTTGAATTAATAAGAAGACCTCTGGAATCTGTCATGGCTCCTGGTAGATGAAGATACAAACCTTGCGGCTTCAATCTGTAACTCTGATGTTTTGTTTTTATAATAAGAACCCACTTAATATCTATAAATTTCAACAGCCAGAATAATGCTACCTTTATCAGACACAGGTATAAATCTGTGAAGAATCATAAGTTAGGTAAGTGACTTTTATATGTCAAAGAAGTCTAAGATTAGAAAAAGGATGTTGCCTTGGGAGCTATTCGTGTAATTTGACTTCAGGGTTTATAGCAGCATTTCCTGTTTATTCTTTGGTGTTGCTCCCCTTGGGCAAACATAAATACCCCTCTGCCTCCTGTTTCCTATGTTCCCCAGAATAATTTTTTCTCACCTGGTCCTGGGAAGATAAATGTTCTAAGCCTTTCTGATGAGGCTTCCAACATCTTCCGTATGAATCTCTGTGAAACTCTAAGAAGTCTTTTCCGGGCAATTAGCCTCATATAATTTTCCAAATTATATGTTTAGCTCTGACGTGTGTCTCTCCAAAGTTGGTATGCTATTTGTTTATTTGGTTCTGAACCCTGAGTAGTAAGGAGTCCCTCTTGTTGCAGGTGAACCCCTGTGAGTCACATCATCAGAGAGGAGATGCCACACTCGAGGGTCCTGCCAAGGCACCTTCCAAACCTGTATGAAAAATAGAAGCTAGCTTTCTTCTTTTCTCCTTAATGCTTAATATTATTCTTTTTTAAAAAATATAAATGTGAAACTGACACTGAACAAAGAGTTTATAATGGCATCCTCTCCAGTTTCATAGCTTCACTAACATTAGTTGGCTTCAAGTCAAAGCCAGTGAAGGTCATGATCATGGGTGGGCAAGGTTCTTCTGAAGCATATTAGTGCTCAGAACTTCTAGCCCCCACCTGGAGTACCTTGGATAAAACTTTATCCTGCTTCCTAGCACATTCTGGTTAGAATCTGGGAAGCCCATCACACTTCTTTCTCTTTCCTCAAATTAAATCTTTACTCTACCTTTATGTTCCAAGGTCCTGATCCTCCTGGTGACAGTGGCTTCCTCAAAGATTAATTAGGTTCACTTATTCATGATGCTGCCCCAAGGGCTAACTGGACATCACCAGCAAGGAAGAGCTCACAAGTGCCCAAGCAGGAAACTTCTCTGTTCCTCAGGCTTAGCTCCCTCCCCTAACAAGAGGCACCAGGTATCCTGAACTAAGATGATTCTTCTAACCCCTCAGGTGATACCAACAGAGGCCAATGGGAGCCCTAGAAGCTCTAGATAAACCAAGACCAAAACAGTATTGCAAAGGCTCTGAAATTAAATTGTCTTTGGAACTAAAACCCAAATTAGCCAGCTAATCTATGACTCCTGCCTCATAAATCTTAACTCACTTCTTTGGATTGCAGGAAAGAATGGGAGTTCCACTAGTAGGCCATGTGAGGAGGCAAGAGTGATGACTCAGGGTGTCCCACACTCTTGCCAGGGAAATCTTACCGGCAGCTGCCTTTCCTACCCCACGATGACCAAGGACATCAGGAAAAGGTCACACCTCCTCGAGTGACTAACTGAAGATGGGGAAGAGTAACATACAAGAACTTGATTTTTAGGACTCCAAACCTCTTAGTCAGTTTTTTTTCCTTTTTTTTTTTATTGTTTAAAGTATTACATATAGTAGCACATATATCTTTTTTTTTTTTACCCCAACCTCTCAGTCATTTTTAATTCTACCATCTCTATGCAATACTGTGAGGTTACATTCTCTAGACTATATATCTGATGATTCTCCTCCTCATATATTTTTAAAGCCCACATTTCTTTCATGATAGATAAGCATGCATAATGAATACAATGGCAAGTACACTTTTCACTTAAGCTGTGCTTTTTCTGTTTCTTGATATCACAGGTGAACTTTTTATTGTGATCTGGACATTTTGGTTATTATGTCTGGAGAATCTGGACCCTATTTACATCTTTTATTTTAGGAAGCAGTCATCCTGTTAGTTTTAGCATGTAGACACTGACCTATTTTGTGGATTTTAGTTCCAAAGACAATTTAATTTCAGAGCCTTTGCAATACTGTTTTGATCTTGATTTATCTAGGGCTTCTAGGGCTCCCATTGGCCTCTGTTGGTGTCACCTTAGGGGTTGGAAGAATCATCCTAGTTCAGGATACCTGGTGCCTCTTGTTAGGGGTGGGGAGTTAAGCCTGAGGAACAGAGAAGTTTCCTGCTTGGGCACTTGTGAGCTCTTCCTTGCTGGTGATGTCCAGTTAGCCCTTGGTGCAGGGGAATCTCAGACAAAGATGCTACTCAGCAAGGCCACTTGTGGTTAGATTTCCTTTGCGAATGTACCCGACTTTCAAATGTCTCTGGGTAGATGAGTGGAGTCTCATTGGACACAGAGGCTTCCCAAGCCCAGGAGCTTGTTGGGATAAAATTGCTAGTACATCTCTTCACCTAGTGTCTCTGTAGGGAAATCGGCTCTCCAGCCCAGTAGAGAAGTAGCATGCTTCCTGGGCCAGGACACTTGTTTTAGCAATCCACTCATCTTATCAGTGGTACTGGGCTCACATCATTTTTTTGGAGGGATTCCTATTCAATATTGTGAAGGGATAAGCCTATCTGGATGACCTTGTGTTGCTATGTTATAGGTCAGGAAACACTGAGCTTTGGTTACCATCTTCTGTTGGGTGAGTGAGTGGGGCAGGTGTGCCTAAGAGTAGCCTCTCTGCTGTACTGTTCCTTCAGTGATTGGGTGCCTGACCAGTTTTCCTTTATCATTTCACCTTTCAAAGTTATCCTTAGTTTGTTTATTTCATGACTTTTAGGATTTATATCTGTATTTAGCAGGAGGAACTTCTAGAAACAAGACTATCACCCATTACCCGAACAGAACAGTCTTGGTATTGGCAGTAACATTTTAAGTGATATACAAAAATATATCCCTGGCCAAATAATCTTTATGGTTTTTATTGTCATATATTAGAAGTTTATTTCTAAATAATATTAGTGACTTTTCTTTAGATAGGATTACTTCTAAACAAAAGGACATGGCAAATCATATGAAGTTCTTTGAGCTATTCATAACATTTATACATCCAATGCATAGTCCGTCTATATGATGTTAAAGTTCTTTTGACTGTTCATCTCATTTATACATTCAATGAATAGCCAGGCTATAAAACATCTCTCCCAATTTGCACAGCAGTTATAATATCACTTTTGAAAAGAGGGCAGTGAAAGAGTAACAAAATTCCAGTAGTGGTCTCGGTCCTTTTTCCTCTGATATTCCTCACAGTCTATGCAGACTAAAAGGCAAACTTTCAGATGCCCCCCTCCCCCTCCTCCCTCACACCCTCCTCCTGGTAAAGCCCGCAATCAGCAACAAACAGTGGTCCCATTTTGATCTCTTTTGTGTTATAGTGTCTCTCATCTCCATTTCCTGATCTTCCTAATCTCAGTACAGCAGTTTCTTATCAGAAGGAGCTCCGGAAAGTCAGCTTGCTTCATAGTAGAGGATGCTGACTCAGCCTTGAGTGCTAGGTGAGAACTGGCTCAAGCTGGCTCAGTGGGTGTCAGCCTGTTGCCAGACAAAAGCCCTGCAGGTCCGGAAATGCCATGGACTCAACAAACTGGAGCACAGGACAAGGTTGAACTTTCCCTTCTTCCTAAGTATCAGAAATGAAATGAATGTTTACATCATTGTTACCATGCCTCTGTGCTGCAGTCAGAATGGCTTTTTTCCCTTCTGGCCACCTTTAAATGGCTGATGTTTAATGAATGCATGTCATATGTTACCCAGTATTCTAACCACTGTCCTAGTGTACAGGGTAGGTCTGCTATAATAACAGTAATAATGGCAGTGGTAGTAGTAATCATGATATTATACTAATAATAGCCATTTATTGAACACTTATTTTAATTGCTTTGTATGGATTAACTCATTCTATTGGCCCATCAATGCTATAAGGTGGTGACTATTATAATGCCTATTTTACAATTTAGGAAACTGAGGCTAAGATATCATTAAGTTAACCAAATATACACAGGTGTCCACAGAGGGGTTGAGATTCAAATTTAGGTAGTGTGACATCAGAACAGATGTTCTTGGTCATTAATCTATAGCTACTTAATTTTTCTAGGACTTCTTGCAGTAAAATGAAGGAGTTTGACCACACAATGACAATTACAATAATAAAGCGACACCAGTAATATTGAGCAAATTATCTAAGTGCTTATTATTCAGAATGTGTGCCATACATTTAACATGTGTGTGTGTTTTTAATATAACTCTCATCACTACCTATATTGGAAGAGCTATTCTTATCCATATTTTATAGTATGGCAGAGATGTCCGAGGACATGCTAAATATCACACAATTAGTAACTGGTAGAACCAATGTGGAAGTCTAGCCACGGTGTTTTACTATGAGTTAGCAAATCCCCCCACCCCCCACCTCCTCTCTCTTTGTCTCTCTCCTATTTGTGGAATTTTGGCCACAATTGCCATATGTATATGTAATCCACTAGTTAGGAATATGTTTCTAAAGATGAACATCTTTACTTTCTGAGTCATTTATCCAAAATTAGGGCCATATTAGGGATATAGAAACAGAAGGCAGTTACTATGTGAGTTAATCAGAGATAGTAAACGGTACTGAGCTTGTTTCCCCACATAAAAGATAATTTGTTAGGCTGACAACTTAGTGACAGTTGGGCACTTAAGTTAACCTGCCCCTGATCAAGCCTTCAGAAAACTAGGCAGCAATTTTGCTTTTGGGGTTCACTTTTCTTTATAAGTGGTTTAAAATAGTTTCACAGGGGATTAAAAATACAAAGGAAAATGGATATAAATGCACTACATGAACATATATATATTTTCTAATTTTTCTTTTCTAGTTTCCCAAGAACAGAAGCCTCAATGTGAGAACTGAAAATGTGGTTCTGCCATTCTGAACGCTGCACAGTCAATGATCTGGTGAAATAGTGAGAGCATCTTTGAAATGAATTTTTATTTTCTTTTTTTTAAATATATTTTATTGATTTTTTACAGAGAGGAAGGGAGAGGAATAGAGTGCTAGAACCATCGATGAGAGAGAAACATTGATCAGCTGCCTCCTACACACCTCCCACTGAGGATGTGCCTGTAACCAAGGTACATATCCCTGACCAGAATCAAACCTAGGACCTCTCAGACTGCAGGCCGATGCTCCATCCACTGAGCCAAACCAGCCAGGGAATATTTCTATCATTATAAGTTATGAAAACTTGTGCATGAATTTATATGGCATGAAAATAGTTTTTGTATGGCTGAGGAGAGATGCAGTTTAAACAACTAACTCAGCACCATTTCTCTGTTAGGAGTGTACCATTTAACAAGAAATTTTTAGGTCTTCAGACTTAATGGTATATATCAACACATTTTTTTCCTTTTTGAGATTCAGTTTAAAGTTGTGATAAAATTAGTTAACTTTTTATTTTGGTGGATTTTAATCATTCAGTTAATTTTGATTTTGTGTCATGCTTTTAAAAATGTATTTTAATCACATCTACCTAATTTATTCCTCAAAGGAATTTATGTTTACATTTATACTTTGAAATAACAATAATAGTAACCCAGAGTAAGTGGGGCATTTTATCAAGTGAACATTTTAAAAAAATCTCATGATTAGGAGGTCAAACATTTGGTGACTAGTCTGGAATAGAAAATTTATCAAAGGTATTCAAACTCTAGGCTTCCCATGGTGCTTGCTCTTTGCCCAACAAATATTTACTGTGTTTCTACTATGTGTAAAACACGGGGGGGGGGGAGGGGCTTTCAAGGTGAACAAATCAGACAGGATCTTATCTCACAACCTGGTTAAAGACAAGGGTTGATAAAGTGCATCCATAAGCAAACATAAAATAGGGAAGTATGTTGAAAAGTCCCATAGGAAAAATACAGATAAAATACTGAGAGAGCATAGGTGATCTGAGTAGAATTCCATGAGGTAGGGGGTTACTGGAATTGAGGCTTCTTCCTAGATGGCCGGGATTTCACCAAGTCAAGATCTTAACAGATGCATTTCAGGCAGAGGTGGCTGTATACTTGGGAAGGAAATTGTCAGCAGTCAAGCCTAGAGAGTTGTGTAAAAGGAAGTGATATTAGAGAATTGGGTGGAAAAGACTAGTTAAAGGCTTTGAAGTTTTGTCTGAAGGTAATGGAAAACTACTGAAGTATCAGATCTAGCATAGCTCAACAATGATTTAAGAAGAAAAGTTTGCTAAAAAACTATTAGAGATAACAGGAGCTGGAGAGATTAAGATGAGACCAGTTATATGGCAATTAACAATAGAATAATACCATTGGAAGTAGGATATAATGAGCAAATATAAGAGATATAGCAAAAGAAGTATAAATAGAACATGGTAGTATATTTGTTGAGGGGTGTGTGTGTGTGTGTGTGTGTGTGTGTGTGCTTGTGGTATTAGGGGAGGGTAGATTTAGAAAGGGAGAATGATAACACTGAACAGAAAGAGGAGAGTCCATGGGGGAGTATTAGTTATGGTAGATAGTGAAGATGGTGATTTATACTGCAGTGGTATTGATTTGAACTGACAGGAAACAGGGATGTTGAGGAAATACCCATATAGAAAATGAGTTGGAAAGAGCAAATCTGATTAGAAATAAAGTTTCAGATTCCCCAGCTTTCAGACCTCAAGGTGTATAGTTGATTTATTCAATTTAAGTATACTTTTAAATTAGAGCTAATAGTATATTTCAGAACATGCCTATGAAAATAACATTAGTACTCCAGTGAGAATTTAGAGGGCTGTAACTAGTTTGTATTATACCAATGTTAAGAATGTAGCCCTAAACTATATTAGATCGTTGATGAGGTAAAAAAAAAAAAAAAAGGCCTGGGCCCTCATGCCTAATATGTTTGAACTAGAGGCCTGGTGCATGAAATCTGTGCGTGGGAGGATGGTGTTCCAGCCCAGCCTGCACCTTCTTCAATCTGGCACCCCAGGAAGGATGTCCAACTGCCTGGTTAGGCCTGTTCCCAGGAGAATGGGGCCTAAATGGGCATTCAGATATCCTTCTCACAATCCAGAACTGCTGGCTCCCAACTGCTTGCCTGCCTGCCTTCCTGATTGCCCCTAACCACTTCTGCCTGCCAGCCTGATCTCACCCTAACCACTCCTGATTGATGCCTAACTGCTCCCCTGCAATCCTGGTATTCCCTAACTGCCCTCCCCTGCAGGCCTGGGTTCCCCCCCAACTGGCCTCTCCTACTGGCCATTTTGTGGTGGCCATCTTGTGTCCACATGGGGTCATTCATCTTTAACCACATGGGGGAAGTAATCTTGTGTGTTGGAGTGGTAGTCAATTTGCATATTATTCTTTTATTAGATAGGAGGATTAGATAGGATAGAGGCTTGGTGCACAGGTGGAGGCCAACTGGTTTGCCCTAAAGGGTGTCCTGGGTCAGAGTGGGGGTTCCTTTGGGGTGTGGGATGGCTTGGGTGAGGGGCCTATGGTGGTTTGCAGGCTGGGCACTCCCCCTGATAACCTAAGCAGAGGCCCTGGTATCTGGATCTATTTATCTTCTATAATTGAATCTTTATAGCCTTGAGTGGAGCCAAATCTCCTGCTTGCTCCAGCTCCGTGGTTGCCGCCATTTTTGTTGGGATTTATTTATTTTCTATAATTGAAACTTTGTAGCCATAAGTAGAGGCCAAGGCAGGCCAGGGCAGGCGAAAAGCTTGTCTTCCTCTACTGCTGGAAAACCCAAGCCTTCTGTTCTCTCTGTGGCCACAGCCATCTTGGTTGGATTGATTTGCATATTCACTCTTGATTGGCTGGTGAGTGTGGCTTGTGGGTGTAGCAGAGGTAATGTCAATTTGCATATTACTCTTTTATTAGATAGGATGGATATGTATTTTGTCCTCCTTGAAAATGTGGCATATCTCTTCATAGGCTAATTGAAACAGACAGCTTTTATACAATTTACCTTGTGCTGGTTTCCACCTATCTCCTTCACATTTATTTATTATTTATAGTCTTTTTTACTTAGAGACTTCATATTTTATCTAGACTTCATTTTTAGAGTAGTTTTTAGTTTACAACCAAATTGAAAGGAAGTTAGAGAAGTCTCCCTAAATACCTTCTGCCCCTATAGATCCCAATTATCAACATCATTTTCAAAATGATAATTTTTTTCACATCATAATTACCCAAAGCTTGTTTTAGTATTACTCTTGTTGTTATATATTCTATGGATTTGAATAAATATATAATGACATATATCCATCATTATAATATCATGCAGGATATTTTCACTGCCCTAAAAAATTATCTGTGCTCTGCCTTTCCATTTATACCCCACCCAATTCCACCCCTACTAACCACTTGATATATATTTTTTTAATATATTTTATTGATTTTTCACAGAGAGGAAGTGAGAGGGATAGAAAGTCAGAAACATTGATGAGAGAGAGAGACATCGATCAGCCGCCTCCTGCACACCCCACACTGGGGATGTGCCCGCAAGCAAGGTACATACCCCTGACTGGAATCAAACCCGGGACCTTGCAATCCACAGGCCAACGCTCTATCCACTGAGCCAAACCGGTCTTGGCACCACTTGATATTTTTACTGTATACACAGTTTTGCCTTTTCCAAAATGTTATATAGTTGGAATCATACAGAGTATAACCTTTTCTGATTGGCTTTATTCACTTAATTGTATGTATTTATTTCAATACTTATTCACTTAAATTAATGTTTGAATTCTAGTCTATCTTATGCTTCTTACTAAATATATTAACACATTCTTCTCTTAAACTATCAATAAATTCATACTGGATTAGGTAAAACATAATAAATATAAATTTATACAATATTTTTACTATTTAAGTGGTAAATTCTTTTTAAAATTTGCCTTTGTGAGACAAATTTCAAACACAATTTTTGACTATTCACACAGATAATGAAAATTCACTGTAACTTTGAAAATTAAAAGTGTCTTACAAAATTTTTTCTTACAATCTCTGGTAAACAGTGACACTAACTTTTTAAGGTAAGTCTTTTCAATTTGGTCTCAAATGAGCATTGTTGTTTCTTTCTTTCTCAGAATTAGATTTCAGAATTTCTAACCATCTCCCCACCCCCTTCAAGTTTACCCTGTACCATTTCCCCTTATTTTCTTCTAATTATATCAGGTTTCTATTTTGTGATCTATGTACCGATGGTTGTTTAAAAAGCAGCCTAGACTTCAAGCCCATAAACATAACTTCCTCTGTCTCCTGAATTTATTTAAATGACTGATACTTGAGCCTAGGGGATCATTTACACTAACATCCTAGAGTCAAGAGTACTCGTTAACTCCACCTCAAGCTATCCATAGGTCAACAGCATGAGGCAAGACTCCTCATATTTCAATATTTCAAAACCAAATCTCCTTTCTCAGTCCTTCACTTCCCAACCTTTATTCTTTGGGTACTCACTCAACCACTTTGTTAATGAGCCAATTGAAGGGCATGTTTGCAGCTAAGTCAAAAGTAGTGTTTCTTTTCCTTCCTGATCACTGTATTCATTTACATGTTCACCATCATCATAGAAATAACAAATTAGCATTCATTTATTTTTTAACCAATTTTGCAAAAATACATGTTATCCCCTGCCAGTGATTTCTTCAATGTGGTATCTATCAGTTGACCTGTTGGATTTTCAAATGCAAAGAAAGGTTCCCCAATTGTCCACATCTTTAAACAAATAGAACTATGTATTGGGAACAAGTTGGATGTGATTATTTTTCTAATTTAAAGGAAAAGTAACATTATTTGCACCCTTAGTAGATATGAAAGTCTAAGCCAAGTAGTAGCCTCTATATCACAATATCTCCTGATGATACTCTCCACTATCACAGGTGATTTTATAATTTAAGCTAAAAAAAGTATTAAACATGTTTATCATGAAAAATATTCACTAGGCTATTTATTTTCAATAGTCTTTTTCAGCTCATTGGCCTACAAAATATTAATCATAACTCATTTTGGGTGTGTAAATTTCTCTTAAATTTCACCTGCTCTAAGTCAAAGAGTTCCTGAACTACAGAATCTCATGATAGAAACTATTAATGATGTTACAATCAGAAATTGTGTTCTAGTTCACCAGTGGTATGCTTTGCCCTTGGGATATAAACTCATGCTTAGTATGTAGAGATTTTCTTAACAGTTGGAAATTAGTCCTTCTCAAAGGCTATTTCAACAACAGGCATGCCATCCCCTGCCAGTAATTTCTGCAATGTGGTATCTACCAGTTGACCTGTTGGCATGATCTTGGACTCTTAGGGTTTTTCCAAATTCCTGATTCCCTAACAATGATGTGTTGGTCTTTTATTCTCCAGTCCAATGTCTCATGTAGGAACAGGACTGATTGCTTTTCAGAGATTAAGTTTGAAGAGAGATCAGGTCTCAGAATTCACCCATGAAGAGTTCACTGAGGGTAGGCCAAGTGGAAAGCCAACTCCCAAGATGTTACGTAGAAGGGTTGGGCTCTCCTGGTCTTGCCCTTATTTTTCTGTCTCTTTAATGAGTCAATATAAATAAAAAAAAAAGTGGTTTCTATCTCACTCGTGCCCCCTACCTCACCCCAATTGAATGAATGGTAAAAGAGAGTGTCATTTGGAATACATAGCTCCATATGTGTCATAGGTGGTTCCTATAGAAAAGCTTGACATAGTTAATTCAGAGAATTATAGCTACCTTTGTTAAGCCCTTGAAATACATCTATACATGCACTTGTCACACTATAGGTAGGCCTTACATGTCTGCACATACTACACACACACATACAGAGGCATACATACTTTTAAATGCTTTTAAAATCCCATTGTCTAACTAGTACCAGGATCATGGTAGGTGCTATACAAATATTTGTTGAATAAATAAATGCATGAATACCTGACATTGTTGGGATGTCTCAGATACTTTTAAGCTGCTTGATTGGTTTTTAAAATGTTGCTGCACAGAAGTGGAGTAGACTTAGGAATCAGGGCTAAAGAGCCAAGCCCTTGCCATGTGCTTACTTTCACTCCATGACTCAAACTCTGCTACTCTATTCTGAAGGTGTAACCAATCTCATGCATTCAAATGATTCTAATTTTAAATGTGTAACAACTGGGTTTTGAAAGATTTTAAATTACCTCGAACTAACTAGAAATACAAAAGAGAAGGTTAGCAGGGTCATTTTAAACCTCTTTGCCTCTTAGTGGCTAGCTTTCCCTTAACATTTTTTTTTTTTAATTTAAAGAATGAATAAAACGGGGTTTTAGGGTTAATAAACCAAGGAAAGAGAGCAAATCATTTTTAAGCACATTCACTCACTTTCAGATACCACTTTACATGTTAGAATAATTAGTAACTACTCTAACTTAAATTAGAATAATTATTAGGCAATTTTTTGGTTATTTAAATTTAGTTATTACAAGTACTTCAAAAGTTATAAAACTGCATTTACAAAAGTTTCCATCCTTTAGCCCTTTCATTACTTCAGAATGTTTTTCTGTATCAGATCATAGGAATTCGTGAGTTTGGGACGGAATAGGTACAAAGCAGAGCTCTCCATGGTGCATGTTCTATTCTTTTTTTTTTTTTTAAGATATATATATATATAGTTGATTTTTTACAGAGAGGAAGTGAGAGGGATAGAGTTAGAAACATCAATGAGAGAGAGACATCCTTCAGCCAGCTCCTGCATGCCCCCTACTAGAGGTATGCCCGCAACCAAGGTGCATGCTCTTGACCGGAATGGAACCTGGGACCCCTCCGTCCACAGGCCGACGCCCTATCCACTGAGCCAAACCGGTTTCGGCTGTTCTGCTGTTCTGAGGTTGCTACGGAACTCATCCTTTAAGGATGCTTTGCTTTCCGGGGTCTCAGTCTCAGGTTTGCTATGAACAAAATGTTGCTGTTATTTTCATAAGATCAAGAGATTCCTGAGGCTCAGCCCTCAAGCCTTGTTTGGAGCTTTTACACTCCTGTCTAGCTTATCTACTTTCCCCTTTTACTCTTTGGATAGACACCCACCCAGAGGACAAGCACACAGCCTTACAAATTTCTGTAGAATGATAGAAAAAGAAAGAAAGAAAGAAAGAAAGAAAGAAAGAAAGAAAGAAAGAAAGAAAGAAAGAAAGAAAGAAAGAAA
>JAAGEH010000006.1:26910114-26994869 GCA_011751065.1 Lasiurus cinereus | reverse complement strand
AAAGAAAGAAAGAAAGAAAGAAAGAAAGAAAGAAAGAAAGAAAGAAAAGAGCTATTTAAGGAAGTTCTGGTTCACTCATTTTTATCCCACTTAGAATAATTTCCTTGCCATCTTTCAAAAGCTAGAAAATTGTGGCTTGTGTATATGTGAGTGTGTTGGAGGAAAACTAGCCTCATAGAACAAAAGGGCAATTCTGATAGGAAATCTTTCACAGTAACATGATGAGGACTGACTAACCTCAACGTGAAAGTTAAATCTGCCTTATTTGTTAGGACCATGAAGGGCCGCCACTTAAGCTTAGAAATGAAAATGAATAGCTTCCATTATTTAGGAATCAGAGGAAACATTGGCCATCCACTTGGTTCTTAGTTCAGAATTCCACACTGTTAGGAACACAACTGCTTTTCAGCTCTGTATGGGCAACATTTAATGTACACCTGAAGTTAGAATGGATCCTGAAACATACTGCTTTACTGGGCAGAAAACCCATGCAATATTCTGGGTTTTGTGCCACATAAATAATAATTAACTTTGGAATTATTTTCATTTTTATTTATTTTTAGTTTTATTTCTATTTTTATTTTTATTGATTTTTTTACAGAGAGGAAGGGAGAGGGATAGAGAGTTAGAAACATCGATGAGAGGGAGATACAGATCAGCCTCCTCCTGCACGCCCCCACTGGGGATGTGCCCGTAACCAGGATACATGCCCTCGACGGGGAATCGAACCTGGGACCATTCAGTCTGCCGGCCGACACTCTATCCACTGAGCCAAACAGGTTTCGGCATTATTTTCATTTTTATTAATTGTTGTCATGTGCCATAAGTGAACCAATCACATGTCTGAGGCTATAACTTAAAAGTAATGTATGGGGAATTTGAGGCTTACATATAAAGTGATAGTAATATGTAGTGTTTAAAAAGTTTTAAGCACACCAAAGCACTCATAAGTGCATTATAGAAACATATGTATATGTATGTTTTCATGTATTTACTAATGGCCCAGTGTACAAAATTCATGCATGGGAGGTGTCCCTCAGCCTGACCTGAATGTTCTCCAATATGGGACTCCTCTGGAGATGTCCAAAAGCCTGTGGGATCAGGCCTAAACCGGCAGTGGGACATCCCTCCCTTAATCTGGGACCTCTAGCTCCTAACCAATCACCTATCTGCCTGCCTGCTTCTAACCATTCTGCCTGCTGGCCTGCTTGTCCCCAACTGACCTCCACCCACTGGCCTGATTGTCTCAAACATCCCCCCACTGCTGGTCCCATAGCTCTCAACTGCCCCCTCTGCCAGCCTGCTTTCCCCCAACTGCTCCCTTGCTGTCCTGATCACCCCCAACTGCCCTCCCCTCCTGGCCTGATGACTCCTAACTGCCTTTGCCTCAGCCCCACCACCATCGCTTTGTCCACAAGGTTTCCTGGTCTAATTAGCATATTACCCTTTTAATACTATAGATGTATATGTGTGTATATACACACAAAAGTGTGTCATTAAAATCGGAGGGCACAAATTATAAGCATGAATTCATAATATCTAAAACATTGCCAAGTTGTTGCCCTAGTTGGTTTGGCTCAGTGAATAAAGTGTCAGCCTGTGGAATGAAGGGTCCTGAGTTTGATTCCAATCAAGGGCACATGCCCAGGTTGCAGGCTCGATCCCCAGTGTGGGGTCTGCAGGAGGCAGCCAATCAATGATTCCTTTTCCATTGATGTTTCCATCCCTCTCTCCCCTCCCTTCTTTTCTGAAATCAATAAAAAAAATCTATTTAAAAATAAAAATAAATAAAACATTGCCAAATTGTAACTGTAGGTCAAGGTCTGCTTTAGACTTTGAGCATAATCATGGGAACCAAATTATACTATGTTAACTTTCAATGCCATCACTCTTTCATCAATTTCCTCCTGAGAGTCTCAGTGTAGATTTTGAGGCAGTGTAGATTAAATATTAAATCTAATATTTAAATAAACTTCTTAAAAAGAGGAAATGTTGCATTAGTCACAATATCAACTTGCCCTAGAGATATAGCAGTGCTTAGATGATAATTATGTTGCAAATAAAACATAACATACCACACAAATAATTTGGCACCTTCAAAAGAGTTTGGCTCCTTTGAAAGTTAACCTTGATAATAATCATGTAATTATTACAATTATTAATATCTGAGGCTCTTTCCTCTGAGGTATCCATTAGGGACAACTGTCTCCCATTATTATTATTATTTCTTGAAAGATCTCCATTGTCCTGTTGTACTATTTCAATCTTTTTTCTTTTGAAGTTTCTTAGGATTTTTTTGTCCTTTTCTCCAAGTTAATGCATATCAAAGTTAATGCATATCCAAGTTAATGCATATCCAGGCACATTCACAGCTTAATTGCTGCCTTTCTAATTAAGTATTAAATTCTGCCCAAACTCTGGTCTATTGGTTGAAGATTATTCAGTCATCTAGACATGCCACTGCATATCCTCAGAGAAGTGCAGCCACCTGCCGAGGTACCCCATTTAATTAATTGTTTCCCTCAAACCTTTTGCCTAATGATATAGTTCAGAGAATACTTTAACTTATTTGAACTATATGTTGAGGTCTAATACCAGTCACAGAAATAAACTTCAGAGGGTGGCCATATAGGAAAAGTATTGTTGAAAAATATATTGACTAGGCCCTGTGGACATTAACAAAAGTTATGACTGGGTGAATTTATTCTAAGACACAGATTAAATATAGTTTTCATTAGTGAGTGTTACTAAAAATTACCCATTAAAACTTAATTTATAGGTATTTTTGCTCATTATTCCTTATTTTCAATTTAATTTAGGATAAGAGTGTACTCAATTCTCCAACATTGAGCAGATTTTATCCTCTTTATATACCAGATAGAAAAACAAATATCAATAATAAAGGCTTTTCTGTCCAAGAAAAATTACACCATGAGGTGCTGACCATACCTGTGGACTAGATAATGCACCAGTATTAGCAATCTTTGAAGAATTTCAAAGCAAAGAAAGGTGGAGAACAACTGATAGGAGTCTGTACTGTAACATTTCAACTGATTCACTGTCAAGTTTAACATTGAATTGCAAGAAATCCTATTCAGAGACAAATAAAACTAACTTTAAGATAAAAATCTAATTTGGTGTTTTATCCTAAGAAGAAATTTTTCAATCTTCCACTTTTCAATGAGATGTGCACCTCGACTTAGCATCTAGGGAAGGTTTGGAATGTTAAGAAACCTAACATCCTAAATGGGTCTTGGAGAAAGAAAACAGCACAACAAACTTGAAAAAAAGGTACATCAGGCCATAGTTTGTGTTCTGTGCTTACTTTTCATTCCTTTGTTTTTCATGTGTGAGTAGGGGAAGGAGGGCACAAATGGGTAGGATATGTGATCAGCTGTTATCAATCAACTTTGGAAACTCCCTTGTGGTTTGGCATTTTTTGAGGACTGGCCTGGTCTTCCTGTTGGAAATCATGTGAACCCCAGAGGAGAGCTCTTTGTCTCAATAGCTGATACAAATAAACAGAAATACACACAGTATTTTTATGCTTCTTCTTATTGAATGCGGTTAACTGGTTGGCTATCTGTTTGTAAAGTAGACTAGAATATACAGTAATTATTAATACTGGTTAAATTTTGTTTGGCAAAACAGATTTTGAGAGTGAAGCACAATGTGGAAATGTATACCATTCCTAAGTCATTGCACTGAAATCAAGAACATGCTGATTTCAAAGAATAGAGTTGGAGAATAGTTTAGAACCAATTTAAAGTCTCTCAGTTGATTTTCCTCCTAAATTTAAAACCAAATATCACTTTTGGGGAGATTCTCAGTATAATTTAATTCCTATGCTGCTATAATATTATTCTTTAAGTTAGGAGACTGAGCCTTAGGAAGCTTATTTAAATAAGGTACAAAGCTAGAAATGAGAATGGTCAGAATTTAAAGCCAGGTCCTCTTGACCTCAGATTTCTGCTTCTCAACTTGATATCAGACATTGCCAGTCTCTAATTTTTTACCCAGTTAGTGGCAGTAATGACCACCAATTCTTTGATTATTGTCAGCTTATACAAATCATTCTTACTCCAGATAATTATTAACATGAAGAGAAAGTCATAGATATAGGGGTAAAATCTCAAAGTTTCAAGGAAACAAAATATATGAAGAAAGCAGTACAGCTGTTGAATGTACAGAAAACAAAGTCGATATGAGACACATCTTTATCCTCTATTATGATTCTTTTTTTTTTAAGGTAAAAAGGATATGGGCTTAGTAGTTGCCAAGCATCCACCCTAACATTTAAATCTGAGTCATTTTTAGTTAAGCAAAATTGACACAAGCCAATTGCCTATGGGTAGAATTTATAGTGTGGCTAGTTTGCCAAAATACTATTATGGATTTCTCTCTCTCAGTTTTCTTACCTTGTCACCTTCCAAAAAATATTTAAGTAGACTTAAAGTATACACCATCTGACCTTCTTCCCTTTTCTTGTGAGTATGTGTGTCCTTGTGTGTGGTGGGGTGGATGAGAACAGAGGAGCAAGGGGTGTTGCTATGAGCTACCACCTTTAGGAATTAGGTTATCATAGGGCCAGGTGCAGGTCTTTCAGAATATGATAACTCCTGAGAAAATGATGAGAAGAAGATTTTATTTATTTTCTCTTTTTATTTTCAAGCATTAGAGCCTATGGCTTGAGGTATTTCCCTTTATTGGTTTTCCCTCAGGATGATCAAGAAAGTGATTTATGCCACAGTCAAAATGAGTCAGACAATAAGAAACCAAACTGTATTTGGACCAGTGAATATGGATGTACTGAAATGAGTCCTAGCAAACTCCCTGTCTTTCTGGGTGTTTAACCACATGCAAACAGGATGGGATAGTGGCTTCACAATGGGTGTGGTTCTTCCACCTCTCCTCCCACAAACTCCCCTTCCTCTCTTTTCCTGCATGTGTTTCAAATTGGAGCAATGGTGGGTGGGAGAAGCAAGAGCTACCCTGTAACTATAAATAGTGAAGCCAAGGCTCGGAGTGTTCCGGAGGTGATGTAGAGGGAGATAGACTGGGAGAGGTGGGAAGCTACCCAAATTTAATCACTTGCATTGCTATAAACTAAATTAATTTCTGTAGCATATTAAGAGGTTTTGGTAAATACGTGGCCAGCCTCAAAACCAATCTGAAAACAAAACAACAACAAAATCAAACAACAACAAAAAAGAAGCCATAATAGAGATGGTCCCTGATAGATAGTTACCTCCCTTAACTTTGGAAAAATATAGCTTTAGTCAGAACTAATGTGGACCAAAACCCATGGAAAGATTGACGGAAATTCATTTTAAAAAGCCACACACATGAAAATAATTTACACAGGAGGTTTTCTGCACCACAGCTGTGCTGGTTATTTATTTTGGACCAGTTCATACAAAAAGTGGTACCAAAAATGGATTCAATTCTTGCTTGATAACCTTATGAATGTCCAATTAGTCCCCTGACTCAACACTCCCTTTCTTGAAGGCAGATGGTCTTCAGGGTCTCCAGGTATTCATTTCTTTAGCATTGACTTTAAGATTTCACTCCTGGATCTCATCATTTCCAGTCTATGTACCTCTTGGTCCTGCTTTTTTTTCCCTGCAACTTAAATATACCCAGAAGAGACAGCATGGAAGACAGAAGACTGAATAGGAAAACTGCTTAGTGTGTGAACTTGCATCTGCCTCAGGGTGGGAAAGATGCTTGTAAAGAGTACTCCCAGACCCATAAAAGTTATACAAAAGGATTCTCTAGAGCACTGTTGCTTCACCCAGACCATAGACATCAGAGGATAGAGTTGCACCTGCTTTGATGCTTGCTCATTTTCCTCTGAATCCCTGAGCCAGGATGAGACAAGTGGTTTATGGGAGTTCCATGTACCTCACAGGGTGGGATCACCACTGCACCTTGAAATTTAGTGAACCTTGGTGCCTTGAGGCTAGCCAATACATGTGCAAGGGTGTGACATTTATTTAAGGGATTTGGAGACCAAGGTCTTCTGTACATGCAATCAGAGGCTTCTGGTGTCACTATTCATTAAATTATCCTTTGGTAAAGAGGGAGCTGGGGATTGATACATCAAAACTCTGCCGTTGTAAAAGGAACATGTTTGTAGATTTCTAATCTAGTTAATAATTTTGATCATTATTTGGATTTATCAAGGTCTTTCTTCCATGTTGCCAAATCGCTTCTTGTTCAATCTAGAATTTCAGTGAATGAACTCTGAGGTCAATGCAAAGTTCACTTCTTGGGCTACTGCACAACAGGGTGGATTTGTTTGGAGGAAGAACTATTCCCTGAAGAGAAGCTCTTGTCATTTATAACAAGAGACGTTGTTATATTTCTGTAAGGAGGGATGGTTGTTGAGGTTATTCTCAGTGCCTAGCACACAACCTTGGACATCTGAGGTTTAAGGCCAATGCATTCTTTTACAGAACAATGTGTGAAAGCACAAGGAATCAAAGTTATAATCTTAAGCCTCACAGTCTACCTGGAATACACTTTAAAGGGATGCTAAATCCATTCAGTAGCACTGCCTCTCTTCACTAAAAATGCTGAATGTTGCTGAAAATCAATCTTGGCAAGCATCAAAACTCTCACAGACCAATATATTTAGCTCAGCAAAGTTGTTTTCTCTGATTTTTTTCTTTCCTTTTGTCAAGTTTATATTAAAATGACCAGAATCCATAAAATTTAAATCTTACAAAGTAAAGATTATTTTCTTCTACATTAACCTGCCAATATACAGATGTCCAGCCCTGTTTTATGAGCAGAATCTATGATAGCATAATAGTAGAAGAGTCAGTATGTTGTCAGCTCCTCAGTAATTTATTATTGATTCTTAATATTTGATAGACTCAGTTTTACCAATTGGAGCAGTGGCCTTTGATTTTTTTCCATTGTATTATAACTTTTTTTTAAAAAAGAGTAAAAGTTGACTTAATGAGACTTGTGAAATTTTTTGTCTGTTATCATGAGTGCATTTACATTTTTAATTTTATAACAAAAAATGAGAACCAAAATTAGATCAAAACTTGACCTTAACCTTATTCAAAGACACTAATATGTCAAACATGTTACCTTTCTAACTGAAAAAAAAAATTGACTATATGCCAAAATGAGCAATGCCTCAGTTTACTAGTGCCTGTTCTTTTTTTTTTTTCTTGTGGTGGGGGTGTGGGCAGTTTACATAACATCCTCCTGCCAGCTTCTTGACAGAGCTTATATAAAATAGCCTTGAAAATAAATCCTAGCCTCTAAATACAAGCCCAGAATAAAAACTGAGGGAAGTAGTTATCTTGCCACTAGGGGGTAATAGATGCTCCAATTGAGCTATCCCTGAAAAAAATGATTTAGAATGTTACCATTTCTCTCATACTTTCTTGTTGGGCATTCTTGGTGCATTTTGTATCCATGGAAAAACATTGCCCTTCTTTGTGGGAGATAAATAAACAACAAAAAAGTTAATAAAAGTTCCTTGGGATTATATGGTCATTGACAACCATGTATGAGGCTTAAATGTATATAAAGAAAAATGCATTTTAGCCATTTTGTATTCATGATTCTTGTGTTTGCTATATGCTGTGCATGAAATATTTGTGTCCTCTCCCCAAATTCATATGTGGTAACCCTAAACCCCAAGTGTAACAGTATGTAGAGGTGGCACCTTTGGGAAATAATTAGGTGGAGCCCTCATGAATGGGACTAGTGCTTTTAGAAGAAGACACATGAAAGAGGTGATGTCTCTGCCATAGAAGCAGGCAAGAAGGTATCTCGCTGTTCACAAACCAGAATGAGGGTTCTCACCATGAAACACCTTGCTCTTGGACTTCCCAGCTTCCAAAATGGTAAGAAATAAATGTTTGCCATTTAAGCCACCTAGTTAATGGTATTTATCATAGCAGCCTGAATTAATACACATCGGTACATCTTAGCCCTTCTTTTTGCTAACCTAAGTTTGATGTATAATACTTGTTTTCAAATTTTCTGCTAAGGCCATATGCAAACTTCTTTTTTTGAAAACCAGGAATTCTTGGTATATTTATTTAGTTTAATTATATGCTGTTCATTGGCAAATTAGTTTAATGGAATCAAATAAAAAGAGTACACATTAAGGACAAAAAGGTCATTCTTCTTAAATCATTTATTTTTCTTCAAGTCATGAATTTTAACCAGGGAAGTTCCCCACCCCTCCCCCTTCACCCCAATAAAACACAACAAACATCTGTGGGACATTTGGCAATGTCTGGAGTCATTATCGATTGTCACGATTTTGGAGAGGAGTATAGCTACTGATATTCAATAGGTAGAGGTTGGGAATATTGCTTATTATCATACACATAGGACACCTCCTCGCAAGAAAGTATTATCTGGTCCAAATATCAATAGTGCTGAGTCTGAAAAACCCTGGTTCAGAAAAAGACACATGAAGGAATGCATCTTCCCTTTCCTTTGGGGTGAGTAGTATTAATTTAAAAGATAAACTAAGCTCTCCCACTCCTACATGAGAAAAAAAAGTGTCATTCAGGAACAATCTAACTTGGTTGTTCCAAGTTAGGAAAGACACATGGTAGCAAGAAAAAATAAGGTAAGATGGCAGAGATGTTAGTAAACTTTACCAAATCATGGACAAGAGGAGAAAAGTTAGAATCCCCAGTTGAACAGATGAGTCAGTTTTCAAAAAGGCAAAGGCAAATTCTGAGACCTATTGAAAGCTGAGTGCTATCCAGTGAAGAGCTAACCAGATGTATTTGACTAGCTATGCTGTGGCCTTTATCTTCCTTTTCTTGTCCCAATGGGGAAAATGTAAATAAATTTGAGTGGATCTTAATTTAGATAGACTAGGTGATGACCTTTGGTATGTAAATAACAATTGCATAATCAATTGAATAATAGGATCATAAACAGAAGTATGGTACCCATTGCAAGGTTTTGTATTTAGTCTTTTCCTGTCAAATATTTTATCCAGTCTCAGGTAAAACTGGTAATTAAATTGAAGTTGACTTGAAATGAGGAGGGTGGCAGAATCAAGATAAGAAACATAATTGTATGAAAAGAAGGCTATGAGAATAGGAATGAGGTAAACTTTAACGTAAGTCATGAAAAATCAGCAACATAGGAAGATGTTGGAAGAGATGGAGGTAAGCAGAGATTTATATGAAAATTATTTTAGCAACTTAGTGGATCCTAACTTTATACTGAATTCAAATGGCTTTTATCTGTGTTAACAGACACGCTGACAAATGGAGCAGGCAGAAAAGAATTACTAATCTAGTGAGGACCTAGAAACTGCCAGGTGATGAAAAAATCAGAAGTAGAAAAAGGGAAGTAAGAGGGTAATGAGATAATTATTTCAATCTACATAAGTGCTTTAAGGTAGGAAAAGGTTTAGGCTTTTCATGGTTGTCTCAAATGAAGCACTTATCAAAGTTAATAAATTGCTTAATTTATTAAATAAAATAATAAATTATTTGAAAAGTAAATGGATTCCTTCAGTTGAGTTTCCTGAAATCACCAGAGGTTAAACGATTAAATAATGTGGCTTTTTAAAGGGTGGTTTAAATATAACAAGCAGACGGACTCAAAATTATCTTCCAATTTAGGCTTTGGTCATTTTTTAGATCACCTATAATAAGAATAAACCCCAAAATACCTTTTAAGCTGTTCTGATTTTGTTATGAAATATTAATGCGATCACATTGTAAAGCAGGTTCATAGTCCCTAAAATAGACTTTCCCTAAGTATATGTCATAAACTGACAGGGTCCCTTTGCAACTCATACACAACATTTCATGAACAACCACAAAAATTTGAGATTATGACATGCTACATTCTTTCTTAGAGTCACAATGCACATTAGCATGCTAAAAGCTCTGAAACATGCTGCAGTTAAACATGAAAACAATTCTTAAATTCCTCAAAAGAGCCTTCAAGGTTTTTCACTGTATCTTCCATGATTTTTCAGCTGCCGTGTCTATAACCCTCCTTGTGAGGCCTTCACTAGTCTAGATTTGGCCATTTACTTTCTTTGGAATATTGTAGTTCTTGAGTCTTCCCATAGGGGTCAGTCTTCCTGAATGCAAAACCTGAAGAAATACCCTTCACTTCTGCACTCTTCTTATAGTCTCAGAAGTGGTTGCATTTCATGTAGTTTAACTATTATGCTTCTGACACTACATTGGAATATAATATATATGATGTATGTTACAGCACCTGGTCTGGTGTTTCTTTGGTGTTCAATAAATCTTTCCAAAATTATTAAAGGTATCCTTAGGTTATGTAAATATTCTTAATAGTAAGGCAATTACCTATTATAATCCCAAAGAACAAATTGAAAAGAATGATGTTAACCACTGACAGCCTTTCTTCTTTTTTTAAATGAAATATTGATGTAGTCCATAGAGATTTTTTTAAAAACAAATTATTCTCCCTTTATCAGTCTTGGTCCTAACTAGATGGTTGCCTGCCAGATGGAGGGATGACTTTGTAGAAATTACTACAGTTCAATGAATGAGCCATGTTTTCTGTTTTCATTTTATTATTTTGTGTGTTTTTGTTTGTTTGTTTGTTTTTTGTTAGAGATATATGGCAATACCTTTGCCTTTACTAGTAGCTGGACACCTGGTTTCTCATCACATGCTGGACTAACTTAGTGGTTTTACTCTTTAAATAAATCTAATAATATGTTCTAGGTATTCTTTTCAACTTGCTATGGAAAGAATGGTTTTTGACTCAAGGTTATTGGAGGTCTTGCCCTGAGAACCCACATAAGGCTCTCTCTAATAATCTTAAGTGACAGACCCTAAGGCTAACAACGATTGTCCCCTTGAGTCCACAGCAAGGGGGATTTGTTAAAAAATAAGCACTGCTTTCCTTCTCCCCTCTCCCAGCTCTTTCCAGGAAAATGTGATGAAAACTTTGCAAACCAGGTAGTTTCCACACCCGCTTTAAAATCACAAATGGAATCGCCTGAACCAGATTTTAAGTGCAAAGTCCAGCCACACAGAAGTGCAGAAGATATCTCAAAAAGGGACGCATTATTTTAATATAAGGCAATTCAAATGCTTTACCAAATGAGATATTTGTAATAATAATTTCCTTCCATAGACTCATGACTATTATCTCTCCCAAAAGTTCAACCCCATATTTCATCACTTACATCTCAGTGTCAGTAATTAAGAAGGAGGTTAATTTCCTAAAGAACAATGGTTATTATTAAATAAAATTATTCTAAAATTTAAATGAAGAGAGTGATGAAGGTATTAAGAAAATGCAATTTAAGAAGCTTTTTTTCTGATTGAAATAAAAATAATGGAATTTAAAAAATTACTCAAGTAGTTTGCACAAACATAATATATATGTTGTATCTTTTCTTCAAAAATAATTCATTGAACAGTACTTAGTTAGGTATTATTTTTCTTCTGTTCTCTGTATCTATGGCATTAATACGAGAATTAAGGAACATAATTGTAATTAGCCTACCATTTCTTAGCCTTTTAGTGGTTAACATCAAATCCCTGAAAAGCTGTGATTCAGTATCAAGAGATATCTGGTGAAATGCCAAATGCACCAAAGGCAAACAGAAAATAGAAAGAAAATTAAGTTCTTTTCATTGAATAATGAAATAAATCTTTTACAAGAATTAAAGAAACTCAACTGTTCAGTTCTCTTAGGAGGAATTTAACATCTACTAGTATTTCTTCCCTGACTATCTTTTAGACAGATTTCCTGGTTAGAAGTTTATTTACCTTCCAGGCGAGGAGTGGAGGTGTGCTGCACCCTTCTAAATTGTTATCATATGACCAAGTTTCAGTTAAAAACCTTCGCTAAAGAATGCTGAAACATCTGGTAAAAAGTGTGAAACTCTCAAGACATTTGCCTCTTTCAATATATGACATTTACGGCAGTTGCTACTTAAGCTTTTATAACTTTTGCCTTGCCTTGGCTACTATTTAAAATAGCCAAGACTTGTATTCATTCAGTAGCTTGAGGAACTGACTATACCCAAAGTCTTCCCTATGTATCTGTGGCTACATTTTTTTTTTTTTAAGAATCTTTTCCCCACTTTCTTTTAAGAGACTTATCAAGCATGCTTAACATCTGGTCTTCTCTGATTTTTCTTGGTAAATACATGAATTCCAAGTGTAGAGGAGGGAAAAAAAAAACAAAAAACTTTATATTGTATCCTCCTTGGTGAAATTCTTGGGGCTGTGCAAATAAAATTGATAAAATACAAAGTGAGAAGAGAAAAAAAGTAAATTTTATTTTGATGTTAATATTTTAACTTAATATATACATATGGAGGATCTCACAGAAAAGAAAGTGAAGAAGCCAAACAAACAGTTAAGCATGAAAGCTTGTACTATTTTAAGGGAGAGTAATACATTTGTGGAGAAGTGCAATTACAAAGGAAAGATATTGGGCTTCTAGGGAAGGTAAATTGTGATGAGGTAAATATAGGGGGAAATTAATGAAAGCTAAGGGTTATTTCTGTAAGGTTTGCTAATGAGATTCAAATTGGTGCTGTCTCCATTGATGAGCTGTCCTCCTCTTCCTGGTAAGGGAGGGGGAGGAGAGATACCAATGAAAATTATGCTCTCCCTATAGGCAGAAAGTGGGAGGGTAAACAGCTTTCCTGTGTCTACTTCTCCATTGCCTTCAGCTCAAAATAATCTTCATGCCAAAATGGCATATTTTGGGGTGGCATATCCTGATTCCCTTCCCAAGCTTCTCTGGGAAGTCACTTACATTTCTGTACTTATATTTAACCCTGTGCTCCCTTCAACCTAGTTGAGATACTTTCTTGGACACATATGACCTGAGCTTCCAGTCTCCCTAACCAGGAAAAGTCTGTGCTCACTTTTTTAAAAAAATATATGTTATTGATTTTTTACAGAGAGGAAGGGAGAGGGATAGAGAGCCAGAAACATCCACCAGCCACCTCCTGCACGCCCCCTGCTGGAGATGTGCCCACAACCAAGATATATGCCCTTGACCAGAATCGAACCTGGGACCTTTCAGTCTGCAGGCTGACGCTCTCTCCACTGAGCCAAACCAGTTTTGGCTGTGCTCACTTTTTTATGCCCCTCTTTCCCCTTCCCACCTATCAGGTCTTGCTCTCTGATTCCAGTCTCTACTGACCATCTCCAAGGACTTTGCTCACTCCCTCTTTTTTCTCACTCATGGCCCAGGGTACTGTCATCTAGTGTCCTTCAGGGGAGTGAGCTGGGGCTTTATCTGGTCTTTTTGCAATGCATCATTATTGTAGCATAAAGTCTGCATCCTGCTTCCTTCAGGACTTTCCTCTTCAATTGCCAGTTCTCAATTTCTTTTTCCTCCTGCTTCTTTCTCTTATTTCAACGTTTTACATCATTCAAAGCAAAAGTTATAAATTTCAAGTGTATTATTTTTTTTCTCATGAGGGTTTTAAGAATAATTTGGGGATGTTACAAATTTAAATATTAACTTATTCTTTCTCTTTAAAGCTAAAACAATGCTAAGTTATGGTATTGTGATTGCTGATGGATGACTAGGAATACAAAAACTCAGCTGATACTAGTTCTCAACAAATATGTTTTGAATAAACTATTGCCTATTTAAATTTATTTATTAATTTTTAAAATTGAAAAATATTGACATATCATTGTACAAATTTATGGTGTGCACCATGTCAATTAAATACATTTATATATTGAATGTGAATTCCATTGTAGTGATAGTTAACAGCTCTCACATTACATAATTATCATTTCTTATAGTGATTATAATAATTAAATTCTAGTCTCTTAGCAAGAAAAATGGCAATAATACAGTATTTTGACTATATTCACTATACCGTGCATTAGATATATAGGGCTTATTGACTACTCATAGCAACTTTGTACTCTAAAACAACATTTGACTTATTCATCCACTGCTCAGTCCTATAAACACCATTTTACTCTCTGATTCTATGAGTTTGACTTTTTAAGGTTCCATATAACAGTCATATTATGCAATATTTATCTTTGTGTGATTTATGTCACTTAGCATATGTCTACCCATGTTGTCACAATTAGCAGGATGCCCATTTTAGTGGCTGAATAATATCCTATTGTGTGCATGTGTGTGTGTCTATATATGGACAAAACAGTATGTCACTAGAATAAAAAGACACATAGGTCAGTGGAACAGAATAAAGAGCCCGGAATTAGACCCTTGCACATACAGTCAATTTAACAGGCAAGGGAGCCAAGAATACCTGATGGGGAAAGGATAGTTTCTTCAACAAATGGTGTTGAGAAAACCACATGAATATAAGCAGAATGATGAAATTAAATGACTCAGAAAAATTAACTCGATATGATTAGATTTAAATACAAGACTGATATCACAAAACCAGAAGAAAATGTAGGAAAGAGGTTCCTCGACATTGGTCTTTGCAATGATTTTTGGATATAACATCAAAAGCACAAGTAACAAAAACAAACATCAACAAGTGGAACTACATCAAGCTAAAAAGCAAAAGAAACAATCAAAAAATGAAAAGGCAAACTACGGAATGGGAGAAAATATTTGCAAATCATGTATCTGATAAGGGGTTAATATGTAAGATATATAAGAAACTCATACAACTCAATAGCAACAAAATAAAATAAAAACAAAATAATCCAATTTTAAATAATTAGCCAAGGACCTAAAAGACATTTTTCCAAAGAATATGTACAATTGACCAACAGGCACTTGAAATGGTGTTCAACATAAATAAGCATCAGGGAAATGCAAATAACAACTACAGCACAGTGAGATATCACCCACACCTGTTAGAATGGCTATTATCAGAAAGACAAGCCATAACAAAAGCTGGTGATGAAATGGAGAAAAAGAAACCCTTATGTACTCTTAGTGGGAATGTAAATTGGTGCAGCCACTATGGAAAACAGTATGAAGGTTCTCAAAACATTAAAAATAAAACTGCCATTTAACCCAGCAATTCCACTCTTAAATATTTATCCAAAGAAATCAAAAATACTAATTCACAAAGATATACACTGAGTAGCCAGATTATTGTGATCTCTGAATGCATAATAACCTGCCCACTTAGTGTATATCCTATATAATAAAAGGCTAATATGCAAATTGTACTCTCCACCAGGAGTTTTACCAGCAGGCAGGCCAGCCAAGTGCCCATGTCCCTGGCCAGGCAGGCCGGACCCCACCCATGCACAAATTCATGCACCAGGCCTCTAAAATGTGTATGTATGTATGTGTATATGTATATATATATATATATACACACACAAACACACACACACACACACACACACACATTTATATACTGAGTAGCCATATTATTATGCAAAGCACACTTGATTGGAGTGAAAAGCAATAATAGCCACAATAGATCTTTACTCACCTTATTGAGTGTGAAGTTATAAATCAGCATGCAAAATATTATTCAGTAAGATTACTCCCATTTTTTTTCCCTTTTAACTGTGGAAGTTGGTGAATTTTGTTAGGGTAATATTATTGCTTTTCACTCCAATCAAGTGTGCTTTGGAAAGTTTTACTATTAGTACATCCACCTATGTCATTGCAATAGAGAAAAATAGATGTGTGGGTGTTGTTTTTAATTTAGGCACAATAGATTGTGTCTGAGAGTGAGCAGAGGTTGTTGGTTTTTAACCTGGTCTTAATTTGGGAAGTTAAATTATACAGCTCTGAAAATAGGAGTAGGTAATGGAAAGACAAGCACACTTAAAATATGAAAGACTTTGGATAGGATCCTTCTCTGTTCTGCCCTGGGAAGTGCCTCTGAAGTCACAGGGAGGTCCCTGAGTCCAGCTGGGACAGGAGCAGCCCTGAGACTTCCATGAAGACATCCACTTGGATGGCTGTGAAGTGGGGCTAGTGAACTCATTCCTAATAACCAGTCAACTCCTTTTAGTTCATTTTCCAGGGCAAGATTAGATCATGTTGGAAACCTCACTAAATAACCTTATAAAAAGAGATGAACTCACCCTCAATTTTCATCAGGTTTTGAAGCAAAACCATAAAAACCACTATCCCACCTCAGGCTACTGGAAACAAATTTGCATTTCATTCTCAGGAACAGAAATATCTCCAGGCAAATATTTCAGTGCGAGGAGCGCCTGTGTATTTATCTACTGGAGAAACCCACCTTGTCAGGCACTTGTTCCAGAGATGCCTGTGGCCCACTGCCACAGACCAGATGAGATTTAAAAGCAACTGGGGGGTTTATACCACCTCCCCACCCCCGTTGAGAAGAATCAGAGCTCTTCTGACTTCTTCCAATAAAGTCGCATTTGGTTATACTTTAACCAGTTCTTCAGTTAGCCCATAAGAAACCATAGTTTTGTTTTCTAATGAACAGAGACTTCTTGTAAATGTAGAACTTCCTAAATTAATTAGGCAAGTGTGTGAGTTGTTGACAGACTTTGTTTGCTAAGTATCATAAAGACCAGTGTGTCTAAAAGACAAAGAACACATGGCTAGATATCCACAAGTTTTTATTCACACTAAAGATACCTTATTGACATTTAATTTACATTCAATAAAAATATAAATCTTAAGCATACAGCTTGAACTTTGACATATGTACATCCCTGCCACCAAGATCTGAAGTGACATCATCTCAGAAAGTTCCTTGGTGTTCTTCATGATCAATGCATTCACTTTCCCTACAAGTAAGCCAGTATTCTGAATATTTATCACTGTAATGTAGTTTTGTTTTGTTTTGTCTTCCCCTGACTTCATACAAATGGAGTAATATACTCTATACCCTTTTGTATCTGGCTTCTTTGGCTCAGCATAATATTTGTGAAATTTATCTATGTATTACATGTATTTCTTCTTATTATTTATTGCTGAGTCATATTTCACTATATGAATGAACCACAATTAATTAATCCATTTTCTTGTAGTTGGACCTTTTGTCTTCCAAATTTTAGGCTCATATGTATTATATATATATATATATATGTGTGTGTGTGTGTGTGTATGTTTATGTATATATGTTACATGAGTTATGGTCCATCTATGCATAATTTATTATGTATTTTCTCATTCTTTCACTCTTTCCTGCATTTCTCTACCTCAGATTTGTTTCAATCCCTTTCTACTATGTCTTGACTTTCATATATAAAGACTTATATTCTTATATATAAACATATGTATATATAAGTAATATTCTACTTACAGAGATTAATGCATAACTTAAACTTTTCCCATGAAAACTAAGAAGATAGTTAACATGGTAGTAGAAAGCCATTAAAGACAATTTAGCAGCAGCCAATCTTTGAACTTTTGAAAACTGAACTCCTAACCTTTCTGTTTTTTGCAATGTGTTTTTGCTGCTTCCTTAGGGGAATCACCTAAAATGATTTTGACTTGAATATTACATAAAATATCTCCAAAGAGTTACTTTGCCAAGCCACACATAACATGCTAATATTTTTTTTCAAATGACTTTAATATAGCAATCAGTCTTCTTTAAAAAATATCATATTTCCCCCTATAACTTGGCTTAATCATTGAAGCTTGTGGTAAACATAATTAAATAGTCTGGAATAGGTTTGAATGCTTAATGCCACTCTGGACACAAGCCACTATTTCTATTTATAGGTGAGATTGGTTGATTGGGCAGGTGTCTCTAACTTTGTGTAATTATCATATTCTGCAGAAGTTTTTATAAATAAAACCGTGTATTAGAGTGATGAGGGGTGCTTGCTGTAAGAAGAAATCTTATGATGAATTGTTTACTAACCATAAATTTATAGTGTGTGTGTGCAGTTGATTGTTCAGTCAGATATAGAATTTTAAAAGGTGGAAGAAATGGTAGATAGAACAGTAGGTGTTAAAATAGAGATGAATGAAAGACAATTCAAAGTAGTGTGAGTCCACTAACCACAAAGTTCATTGTAGAGATTAGAAATTTTAGAATGTAGACATTTTACTTGCATTTTCTGAACAGTTCACAGAATTATTCCACCAGCTACTTTATTGCATTTTGTGAGGATACTCTAGGTATTTTGCATGTTGTATTTTTCTAGGAATTAGTACATTTCATATAAAATTTTAAATTAATTTGAAAATAGTTTTAATGATATAGAATCTGTAAATATATCTCCTTTTTTCTAATGTTACTAATTTTTGAATTTTCTCATAATTCTTATCAGGAATTTATTAGTACTTTCAAATAATTAAATTTTTCTTGTTGATTTTTTTCTATTATGCAATTGTTTTCTATTTCATTGACTTCAACTTTTGTTTCTTACATTCTATTTTCTTTTTTTGCTTAATTTGCTGTTATTAATTTCTTGAGATGTGAACTGAGGTTATTGATTTTTTCAACCATTTTCCTTCTTATAATATATGCAAAAAGTCTATAATCTTACTTGTGAACTGCACATTGAGTTTAATGTTCTCTATAGCCCATTTAGGTTAAATTTGTTAGTTTGCTTATTCTATAATTTAGGTAAATTTTGTTTACTTTTTGTCACTAAGAGAAGTGTTAAGTTTCTCATGTTTGGCTTTGTCTGTTTCTCTGTTTCGTTCTGTAACTGTTTGCTTTATGTATTTTTAGGCTGTTATTAAGTCCATGCACATTAAGAATTATTTTACTTTCCTGAAGGATCAAGATCTTTTAACAAATGAAACATCCCTCTTAATCTGAAACATCTCTTTTTAGTTAAAGTCTAGTTTGCCCATCAGTATAATTATGTCACCTTTCTTTTAGTTGTAGTTTTTAATATATACATTTTCTCTGTTTTCATATTTAAAGTGAGCAACATATGGTATGGCTATTGTTTTAAAACCGCTTTGTTTGGAATATTTAATCCGTTATGTTGAATGGAATTATTTATATACTAGAGGCTGATGCATGAAATTCATGCAAGAGTAGGCCTTCCTTCCCCTGGCTGCCTGCACCAGCTTCCCTCTAGCATCTGGGACCTGAGCTTCCCTCCAACACCCGGACCTGGCTTTCCTCACAGTCCCGGCTTTGTCCAGAAGGTCATCTAGAAAGATGTCCGGTCTAATTAGGATATTATGCTTTTATTACTATAGATTGGTTTATATTTACCATTCTATTATTTATTATGTATTTATCTTACCTACTTTATAGTCTGTAATTTTTTGTCTGTTGTGTTTTTTTTGGCTTTGGAAGAATCAAGTTATTTTATTAAATTTTTTCCATTTATTTTCCATCTCAAGAATATATTGTTGAGACAACAATATGAATTTTCTGTTTATTAGAGCATATTAGAATTTATTTCCTTACTACTTATCAGTTATGGAAGGACCTTAGAACACGTGAACTTTAATTAGTTCTTTCCCATCTTTTTGCTGTTTTTTTCAAATATTTAAATTATGTATTTTAAATGCCAAAAGATAGGGTTATTTTTATTTGAATAATCAATATTCACTTTTGATTTGCCATTTCCCTTGCTTTTTAGTCCTTTGTTTATCTCCATGTTTTTATCTAAAATCATTTTCCTCTTCTATAGAATGCTCTCTAACATTAATATTTAATACTTACCTCAGATATGTTGATGAGTAATCTCTGGCTTTGTAGGAAATACTTTCATTTTGACTAATTTTTAAGAATGCCTATTCATATAATTCTAGGTTAGCAATTATTTTCTTTGGGCACTCTGAAATTGTCATTCTATGGCATTTAATTCATTATTTTATCTGACTCAATTTAGTTTTCTCCTTATCCTTGGTTTTACATCAATTTTGATATTATATAGCTTGTAATGTTTTTCTTTATGTATTTATCCTCTTTGGAGTTCATAAATCTTCTTGAATCTTTGGCTTGATGTCTTTCACTATTTTGAAAAATTCTTATTCATTATATCTATAATAAAAAAGCATAAGATGCTAATCAGAACAGAGAGCTGAACTATCTTCCAGATGTCATTCTGGATGTCCTTTCTGACAAAGCCGTGGTGGCAGGAGCCAAGGCAGAGGCAGTTAGGGGCGATCAGATAGTCAGGCGAGCAGTTGCAGTTAGGGGTGATCAGGCAGGCAGGCAGAAGTGGTTAGGGGCAATCAGGCAGGCAGGTAGAGGTGGTTAGGGGCATCAGGCAGGCAGGTGTAGTGATTAGGGGCAATGAGGCAGGTGGGCAGATGTGGTTAGCAGTGATAGGCAGGCAGGCAAGGAGTTAGGAGAAATCAGGCAGACAGGTAAGTGGTTAAGGGAGATCAGGCAGGCAGGCAAGTGATTAGGGGCAGTCAGGCAGGCAGGCAAGTGAGCAGTTAAAAGCCAGTGGTCCCGGATTGCAAAAGGGATTTCTGACTGCTGGCAGACAGACATCCAAGGGGTCCTGGATTACAAGAGGGTGCAGGCTGGGCTGAGGGACTCCTTCCTGTGCACAAATTTCATGCACCAGGCCTCTAGTCCTATATAATAAAAGCCTAATATGCAAATCAACTGAATGGCAGAATGACCAGTGGAATGACTGGTTACTATGATGTGCACTAATCAACACAGGGCAGATGCTCAATGCAGTAGCTGCCCCCAGCCCACAGGCCCCAGGCTGACCAAGATGGGTGCCAGGGGAAGCCCCCTGATCACCCCATCAATTACCCCACAGATCAGCTCTGATTACTGGCCAGGCCTAAGGGCCCTACCTGTACACATATTTTGTGCACTGGGCCTCTAGTATTTAAATAATATTTCTTCATTAATATTCTCTCTTCTCTGGGACTTCAATTACTTAATTTTTTTTTTTTTTTTTTTTTTTTTTACTGGCTGCTGTAAATTTGTTATGTTCTTTGGTGTATTTTTATTCTCTTTTTTCTCTGTGCTTTAGTCTGGGTATTGTTTTACTGCCTGTATTTCATTTTATAACTTTCTATGTTTATCTTTATGTATGTTTATTTGTTAATTGCATCTACTGAATTGAATTCTTTTCTTCAGTTAATGTGTTATTCAGCTCTAAAATTTCCATTTACTTTTTTTATAACTTTTAAAAAAATTTTATTTATTTACTAATTTTAGAAAGAGAAGAAATGAGAGAGAAAGATAGATAGATAGATAGATTTGTTGTTCTATTTATTTATACATTCATTGGTTGATTCTTTCATGTGCCCTGCCAGGGAATGAACCCCAACCTTGGTATATCTGGACAACACTAACCAATTGAGCTACTTGGCTAGTACCTTCATTTAGTTTTTCATAGATCCTACATATCTGTCTAAGTATTTCATTTTGTATCCTATTTTCTTAAAAATATTAACTTCAGTATTGAGAACTATTGTGGATTTTCATAATTTCATTTTTCCCCCCTCTTGGTTTTTCCACTTGTCTTATTTTATGATGTACAAAATAATTCTTATCTCATGGTATATAAAATATTTCAGGGCTTTATGAATGAAAAAGTATAGGGATAAACTGAGATATTAGTTTTCTCTAGACAGAGTTTATCTTTGCCTCTGCAGTTTAGATAGATATAGTAAAACTTAATCCAGGCTGAATTTGGGTGGAGCTGGCCTGGGCTTAATCTTTGTAATAGTTTTGTTGTTATTTAAATTTACTCAGTATTAGCTAGAAGTTTTTAAACCTTCTGGGCCTCACCTGAAAGTCTGTGGTGATATCAGGTCCCTTCCTCCTTGGTAGGACCTGAATTCTGAAAATTTTCAGCCAATCCTTGGAATGTGCCTAAAGCACTAATTGTCTTCTCAGTCACTTTTTCATCATTTCTTCTTGGGTTCTCTGTCCTTGGCTTTTTTTTTTTTAATATATTTTATTGATTTTTTACAGAGAGGAAGGGAGAGGGATAGAAAGTCAGAAACATCGATGAGAGAGACATCGATCAGCCGCCTCCTGCATGCCCCCCATTGGGGAAGCGCCCGAAACCAAGGTACATGTCCCTGACCGGAATCGAACCCGGGACTCCTCAGTCCGCAGGCTGATGTTCTATCCACTGAGCCAAACCGGTCTCAGACCTGGCTTTTTCTTTTCTTGGATGTTTTTGTCTCTGGATCAGAGACTAGGTCCTATATAATAATGTAATCATATAGTCTAATCTCCAGAAAATTTCTTTCTCTTGCATTCACCATTTATGGTCCTCAAAGTCACCCCTCTCTTCCATATATCTTCTGGGACATCTCTTCATTGAGTTTAGAATTTTTCAGAAAGACAAATAGAACTTTAATATCTTCTACTACATATCTCAATAAAGTATACTAAGCATTTGATTTGGGTATATTTTAGGAAACTATAGCATGTTTTGGTACATTATATTTGATTAAACCATAGAGTAAATAACATTTGTTAACATTTGTAATTCTTACTTGGCACCAAACCCTTGATTTTTAGAGTAACACTGGGTGATAATACTGCTTCTATGCAAACACTCCAATTTTTAATATTTTGAATTCAAGGCCTTTTTAAAAATGTTTAATTTCTAGGATTGAATAAAATGGTTTCGGTTCTATACTTAAATGTCTATTTAAGTTTAAAATTAAAATTTAAACAATTTAGAAAAAAGCACACAGATAAATCAGCAAGGGTTGCTGAACTCCACACATGCAGAATAAGATAGGTTTCTGAGTGAAGGAGCTGTGTGGCTTTTAATGGCCTTTCATTATTGATTAATTTCTATTTACCATCCTACATGTCTTTGCTACACTGTGGGATTGACTTTTACAATCTTTATCACTTGGGTTTCTTGCTCTGTGACTTTGCATTGGCTCAACCAGTGAGAGTCTAGCAAGAGGTAGAAGAATAGAAGAAGAAAAAAAATGGGGCATTTCTTCTCACTAATTTTCTTTACCTTAGTTCAGAGGCCCTAGTAGCACTATGTCTCCATATGAATATAGCATTAAATTCCCATTAACTCTGGTGTCTTCAATTTCTCCCCTTGTCTCTTCATATTAAGAATAGTAACAACTCTCTGGGTATCTGCATATCTTCTGGTTGATTCACTGATTGTTGGCTACATTTTATTCTATTCATTGAGGACTCTTCAAAATACAAGATGAGAGTGTTACAAGAAGATTCCAAGCAAAAAAAAAAAAAAATCAAGGACAAAGGTGTTGAAGGTTGAAAGGGATTAGCATATTCTACAAAGTAGTGTAAATCTAGTGAGCCTGAGTAGTGAGAGCAAAGGGGAAAGTGGGGGGGGGGGCATGATTGAAGGAACAAGAGCTATAAAATAATGCAGAGTCTGGTACGTCAGATTAAAGGGTCTGAATTTGAATTTAAATGCAATGAGAGGCCACTGTAGGTAACATCTGGGTTAGTTGAGAACAGTTCTGCTGAAATAGGCAGACCACTCTGATGAGTACTACTAACTTTTCAGAAATTAAGGTGGTTTGGAGATAAAGATAAGTGGAAGGAGATAAGCTTTGGAGGTAGAACTGACAAGAGATGGATATAGAAACTCCCAAGTTTACTCATTTATTTATTTATTCAACTAATGCATGTTAATTAAATGTCCACTTTTTCAATGCATTATGTTAAGATATATAAATAGATGCTAGTAGATATTAAACAAATGTTCTGCCACTCTCATCTGCATTATCAATTTAGAATACAAGTTTTTTCATTATTATAATAAAATTTTCCCAGTGACTCAAAATGTCACTTATCCCTATTTTCAAATGTGAATGTATATGTGTAGGTGTGTGTACATGTAATTTATACACTTTTTAATTTCTTTGGATTACCTTTCTATCGACTTAATAATGCTGGGTATGAATGTAACTAGCTTAAGACTATTGAAAATTCGTTCTATAAAGAAAATGTTTTGCCAACTCTGGATTTCCTTTGTCAGTAATTAGAAGTTGGTGGGAAATTCCAACCCTGTGAGAAATGCTGACATTGATTTCTGTAAAATGTCTGGAACAACTGATGCTATTATGTGATCCACACCCAATCAGGGCTCAGTATAAGATATCTTAGTAAGAAGCTCCTCAGAATAGGGGCAGAAGCACAAGCCTTGGTAAAAGGAAGTCAATCTAATGTTTTCTCTTTTAAACTGGGAGTTTCCAAATAAATAAAGTCACAAGAGCATTAAGGACTATTTGGGAAAAAAGGCAAAATAGAAATTTATTTTCTTCATTCTTTGTAACTGATATATTCCAAATCTCCAATCCAAGGCAACCTTCAGTTACTTACCCTGTCCAGGCAATATTTCCCCTCACCAGTGGCCTTCTGCCATCCCACTTCTCCCTGACACATTAAAAAAAAAAATTATCTTATGTTGTTGAGCCAGAGAGATAATGACTGAGAATCAACCTAATCAGTCTTGTTTAGAGAGTCTAATTTGTGAAAATTTACAAACAGACTTTATATCAGCTAAGACTATATATACAAATACATTCCACTCAAATCACAATTTACCTACTGTACTTATAATGATAGGTATTTTCTGTCTAGTCAACATTGATTTTCAAACAGATGAGCTTTAATTTTCTGGATTCTCTTAACTAGCTGCACTGCTTGCTCTGTTTTCTGATTATGTAACATAATGAGTAACTTGATATGGGCCTCATATTTTATGGGCACATAATTCATCTCGATTCCAGATGCAGGAGACTTATTCCTGCTTGACTTCCCAATGTCCTCTCCACAGTCTCAATTAGATGATTATTTAACAGCCAGTTGAATTCCCAGACCAAGCCATCAAGGCCTAGATCTTTAATTGCCCAAACTGTTTGTTCTAACATGTGGCTTTCAAACATCCTGCTGGGTCAAGTGTAATTGGAAAAAGATGGCTTTCCTATCCTGAAATTTAGGGCATAGAATATAAGCAGTGGGTCAATGAGATAACAACACATTCCTAATATATTTTTAAGTAAAAATATATATTTATTAAATCTCATGTGTGTGGGTATAAACTCTGTGAAATTAGATTCTCTCTATTATTAAAAATAACAGAAGTCTAGTTTCCCTCAATCCCAAACTATATTTTTATTTGTAAGTTAATTTGGTGAAGAGACATAATAAATAAATGACACATTAAAACATTGATGCTTTCTGGTAGAAAACTGTAATTTCAACTTGATGTTGTATCCAATAATGTTTAATTCCTCCATTCAGTATCCAATTATTCTGAAGATGAATGATGACATAACTGACATAAAGCATCATGGAGGATTATTATTTTTATAGTAGGAAGAATAAATATTAAATAGCATCTTAGTTCTTTGGGAAATGAAACTATCTCAGGATATAGTACATCAAATGAAAATGTTACATAGTTAGAAGGCTACAGTCAGCTTCTTTACTAAAGTGCTGGAAAACTCCCCAAAATATTGGAAAAGATAAAATAAAGGAGGGATAGTAATACAGTGGTACCTCGAGATACGAGTTTAATTAGTTTCGTAACCTTGAGGCGTGGGAAACTATGAGATGCTGGAGTCACAGTAAACTGGTGGGTCATGTGCAGCCGGCCAATCCACGCGATTACTCCTATCTCAAATGTTGCTCATATTTCAAAGCAAAAATCTCTCGCTCCATGGCTCATATCTCAAAAATCTCGTATGTTAGGGCACTCTATCTCGAGGTACCACTGTAATGTCAATCAGTTATTCTCTTATGTGGAAGAAAAGCCAAATAAGAAATGAAACCATTTCAAAGTCATTTGAAGTTAAGTCTCAAAAAAATAAAATAAAAAAACGTAAGAAAGGAGCTTAATCTGAATGCCACCCAGACACCCTTTCAAAATCTGCACAAATGCTGCTATCTTTAACTTCATTTCTCAGTTCCAAAATGAGAAAGATTGGGCTATTTTTTTTTCTTAAGTGTCCTTGAAATGATTAATTATCTTATGGTTTCTAAAGACCTTTGAAAACAAAGGGCTGAGAGTCAACATATTACTGTACTTTCCTCTTTGATCATTATGTTGATGGGCATTTATGTTGTTTTCAAAATTTTCTATTAAAAAATTGTAATAAGCACTTGTGTACCTATTTTCTTATGAGCAGATTTTCTAGACTGTTTTCTTGCAGGGAAATTTTTGAGCCATGGGTAGTCATGTTGGCTAAACTCAATGTTTTAAATTATATTCTAGATTGTTTATAATGCCGCTGGTGTATTATGAGGCTTCTTATATGTACCACATCCTCTATCAAACTTGAGATTGTCAGTCTCCTCAAGAATTGCTTACACCAAAGATATTACATGGTATCTTATTTGTATGTATTATTTACATTCTTATAAAATTCACCTTTTTGAGTATATAGTTGTCTAACCACAACCACAGTCAAGATATAGAATATTTCATTGCCCTGGAAAGTTCCCTTATGCCTCTTTGTAGCCAAACCCTCTGTGCCCACCATGCCCTGGCAATCATTGATCAGTTTTATCTTATGACTAGAGGCCCAGTGCACAAAATTTGTGCAAGGGGCTTGACCCTCATGGCTCAGGTGGCTTGTGGCCCCAGCTGCCTCAAGGCCCCATGGCCCTGCCCCCTGGTCATTCTGGAAGGTCATCTGGAAGGTCATTTGGAAGATGGTTCTGCCATCGGGTTTAATTAGCATAGTAGCTTTTTTTATATAAGATATTTTACAGACAGTTAAAAATTAGTAAATATGTAGTTGTGCATATTTTCATATGTGCAGTTTCCTTCTTCACTGTGAATTTTCTGTTCATGTCATATGTCAGCTTGCAATGCATTTGCAATGCTTATACTGTATCATTGCTTAAAACATTACTGCATTTTGTGAGCTAAGGAGCCTATGACTATTAGTGAGTCACAGATATCAAGAATCCCTGTTTTTTTTAAATGCTTAATCATTGAGCTATCGATATTTCATCTTCACAAATACTGCTTCATAGATACAAGGTGGCTGACATACATCTAGGCAAATGTCTAGCACAAAGCAGAAAGAAAGGGCATGGGGAATGCCCTTTGCCTCTCTTCCCCTATCAATAAAGTGATTTCCAAAGGGCATCAGCAGGTACTTCCTTAAATTTTCTTGGTCAGAGTTAGTTGTGTGTGTTTTGGAGCAGGAATCAGGGAGCATGTTGTGGTAGTTTGCTTGGAAACACATTGAATTTACAGATTAATGTGGAATACTAATATGGTATAAAATTACATGTGCTGGGCTTTTATGTATTTTAATCAAATTTTATATTTTCTCATTTGTAAAAATGTGCCAAATTCTTACATATTTTATTAGATTTATTCCTATTTATATCTACTGAATTACCCAATTGATTGTATTAATTTTCTAAGGAATCCCCTGAACTTTTTATCTAGAGGAACATTTAATCTCTGAATAATGACAATTTATTTTTTTTTATAATAGAGGTTTTTTTAAATATATTTTATTGATTTCTTACAGAGGGGAAGAGAGAGGAATAGAGAGTTGGAAACATCGATGAGAGACATCCATCAGCCGCCTCCTACACGCCCCCTGCTGGGGATGTGCCCGCAACCAGGATACATGCCCTTGACCGGAATTGAACCCGGGGCTTTCCAGTCCTCAGGCCAACGTTCTATCCACTGAGCCAAACTGGTTTCGGCTGAATAATGACAATTTAGACTCTTTTCTTGCAATTACTGTTTTCCTCCCTCTTTCCCTTCCTCCCTCACTTCTTCCCTTTCTCTCTTCCTACATGTTCTGCCCTTTTTGTATATTTATTTTAATATTTCCAATCTATAAATGCATCTGTTTTTGAAACTCTTTTTTAAGTAGGTTTAAGATCTGTTCCTCTCATGAATTAAATAAACTCATAAGCATATATTTATTTTTTTATTGGCATAAGCCATACTTTTACTTTTTTTTTTTAATATTATCATTTAACTGTTTTCACTCTTTAAATCTTTAAGATTGCCTTAATTTTTCTATTCTTGGCAGTGCTGTTTCTTCTGTTTGTTGTATCCCATGCTTTTTTCTTAGGAATATGATTCCTGGTGTGGTTTGGAATCTTTAAATTGGTATTGCCTTTAGCACAGTTTGCTTTTCTTGTGGAATTTCTATTTGCCGTGGGTTGTGGAGAAGCTCTCTCTCTCTCTCTCTCTCTCTCTCTCTCTCTCTCTCTCTCTCTCTCTCTCCCTCTCTCTCCCCCTCCCGTGTGTGTGTGTGTGTGTGTGTGTGTGTGTGTGTGTGTGTATGTGTGTAATTTTGTTTTATTTTTGCTTTGAATTAGGTAGTTTTCCTGATTGTACATGAATTGTAATGTTGAAGTCTTGACTTGGTGCTGGCTTTTGGTTTCCATTCTATCGTTTCTCTAGCATATCAATCACATTCTAAGGTACAAGAAAAGGTCTGGCAGTAACTTAGGTTGGAAGAATTGAAAAAGTGAGTTCTAGAAATGAGCCTAGATTAAAATGGCCCATTAGAGGACTCCCATGTTGTATAGAAATGGCCAGACCATTGAACCACAGTTTAAACGTTGGCTGAGGCTCCTCCTAGACTAGAAAGCTGAGGGGAACCTGATGGAGTTAACACCGGAAGGCTGATAGCTTGTGACACTCCTCACAGCTGGGCAATTCCTTGAAGGAAGAGCATGTCAGTACCTCCCTTTGTCTGCCAGAGATCACTCCGTCTCACACCTAAATATATTGCTACAGCATCAGCTCTTATTTACTTTCCTAGTTACTTCTTCAGGAAAATAGTGTTTTATTTCTTTCAAGCCTGGCTACATTAACCAGAATTTCCAAGTGTTAACAATATTAGGACAGTTTGTCTTTTTGCTTGATTCAATTTATTTCCTTCTAAGACAGTGGTTCTCAACCTGTGGGTCGCGACCCCTTTGGGGGTTGAATGACCCTTTCACAGGGGTCGCCTAAGACCAGCGGAAAACACCTATTTCCCATTGTCTTAGGAACAAACAGACAGCTCCTCAGTGTAGCAAAGTGTAGCAATGTAGTTTACTGTTGTCATATGAAGACTGCTACCCATGCTACACCACGATTCAAGACAAAATTTCATTTATTTGTAATAAGAAATAAATATTTCACAATATATAATTACATATTGTTTTTGTGATTAATCACTATGCTTTAATTATGTTCAATTTGTAACAATGAAAATACATCCTGCATATCAGATATTTACATTACAGTTCATAACAGTAGCAAAATTACAGTTATGAAGTAGCAATGGAAATAATTTTAGGGTTGGGGGTCACCACCACATGAGGAGCTGTATTAAAGGGTCACGGCATTAGGAAGGTTGAGAACCACTGCTCTAAGACATCACTCCGTGGGCCCTTATTAGAGAGTTAGTCAGCACATTCGACATAATGATGATTATAAAGTAACAATGATCATCTAGTTGCCACAGGTTTATCCATGGACTGTCCAGGTTGCTGTGACTAATGGTTATGGATTGCCCCATTTCTAGCTGAGTCAACTGACAAATGACTATGTGATGTTAACGGTATTAATGATAATGATGCTAAGAGATGAAGGCAAATGGAAAATGGAAAAAAAATGTTCCTGCCTTCAGGAGACTCTTAGTTAGAATTACTAATACACAAGAAAAGGTTGAAAATAAATTAGCATGAAAATATGGTTTGAACTCTTCCTACCCAAAATGTAGATTGTGGACAACCAGTACTGGCCTCACAAACAATTACATGAGAAATGCAGATTCTCAGGTCAGCCTCCAACCAACCAAATCATAGTCACCACTTTAACAGTGATTCTTATGCACTTTAAATTTGGAAAGCACTAACATAAACAAAAATGCATGTTGATGAACTTTGGAGAAAGCAACTGGGTATGAAGAAAGGAAAAGGCCCTTAAATGGTTGCATGAGATCTCACCTTGAAGGAAAGAGAATACATAAAGTTACAAGGAAAAGACCTCAGTTTGTGGAACAGAATGTGATAATAAAATTTTAAAATCTGGCAGGGAAATCTCCAATATTAACATAAGAATTCACTGTGTTTTGCCCCTCAGTAAGATGGCACATCTAATAAAAGATAATTTAACTGAATATTAACATTTATATTGTATGTCTTCTATGCTGCAGGAATTTTCACAAAACACATGAAGACTTTTTGATAATTTACCAAGTAGAACTAGAATGATCTGAATTTATAATGAATTTTATTATATAGTAAATTTTGCCATGCTTTGTGGCCAAAATATGTAGGTTTTTTTTTTTCTAAAGTGTGGCCTTAATAAAGTTTATTACATGCATTCCTCTAGATTATGAAAAGGCCGACATTTTTATAAAATGTGTTTCCCACAATATTTTGTAACTGCCTTTTCCCTGTATCCTTTCTTTTCTGCAAAGTGGAAACTGTAACTTTGCAAAGCAGATCCACATGCTTTAAAATGGTGGAAATGGGAGCTTTTGTTATAAATTAAAATGTTCTCTGCTTTGATTTCTGCTCACATTATTAAGACAGGTAAATTATATTTTCACGAAATATTTTCATTAGAAACACACACTCACAACTCTGATGCTGTATTATAAGGTAATTTCAGAGGGTCTCACTACACTGCCATCATTTTATTTCCAATTCCAGATCAGAGAAAAGGGACAAGCAAGCCTTGAACTGACACTACTGATTCAAATGCTCAGTGTTATGGAGAGAAGGAAAACACCTCTTTGAGGTAATTTTTTAAAATTGTCCCTAGGGCTTCTTATAATTTTCTTTTTAATTCTCACTCAAGGATATGTTTATTTATTTGAGAGAGAGAGAGAGAGAGAGAGAGAGAGAGAGAGAGAGAGAGAGGGGGTGACGCCCTTGTGGGGGCCGGGGTTCTCCCCCCCCCCCCCCCCCCCCCCCCCCCACACACACACACACACACACACAAGAGATCAAACCCATAACCTAGGCATGTGCCTGGACTGGGAATCAAACCCATCACCTTTTCGGTGTAGGGGACAACGATCCAAAGGACTGAGCACCTGGCCAGGGTGGGGTTCTTATTCTTATAGTTTGATTTTGAAGATATAATAGTGGTTCCTGAGGAGATATACAGAATCTCACATCTCACAGTTCTAAAGAATATACTTTAAGTGTAATGTATTAGGAATGAGGAAATTAATACTACATTCCAGCTTGTTTATTTAAATAGTTTTGCCTCCTTTTTTTAATGCCTTCATTTTCCTAATTTGTAAGCAAGTTCAGATATTCAGTTTTTTTACTGGGGAAAAAAAAAAAGAACAAGCAATATATTAACCAAATTAGCTAGTAAAAAAGCTTTACTTTAACAATCCCATTGAGATCTAATTCATATATCATAAAACCCATCCATTTAAAACATTTAACAGAGTATTCTTCAGTATATTTAGCTTATTAGTTATGAAACCATTACCATAATTAATTTTAGAACACTTTAATCACACGCAAAAGGAACCTGTACCCTTTAGCAATGAATCTTATTCCTTCTCACCTCAGCCCTAGATAATACTAATCTGCTTTCTGTCTCTATGGATTTTCCTTTCTTGACATTTCAGATAAATAGAACCATATTGCAAGTGAACTTTTTTGACTGACTTCTTTCTTTTAGCATGTTTTCAAGGTTTGTCCACATGGTACCTGTATAACAATTTAATTCACCAAAAAAGTGTGACTTCTCTTTCTTTAAGTAAATTGATAGATTTTGGGCAGATTACATTTCCCCCAAGGTTTGAAAAAGTCTTGTTTCAAGTATTTATTTTAAATAAGATACTATCTTTTCAAGATATGTGTGTGTGTGTGTGTGTGTGTGTGTGTACGCTCGCGCTCGTGCACACACACACACTATCATTGGAATTACCCTTTTACTGTTCATTGAGTTTATTGAATTTTAATGAGTGCTGTTTTTATCCTCCAGGCATCTATTGCTGTTCTGCTTTATTAGGTTCCCTGACCGTTGATGGTCATGTCTGAGGGACTGGAGTTGTCTGGTTATGTCTACTTGCCAACAGTAGAATTTGGGACAATAGCAAGATCCATGTAGTTCCAGACATTATGAGAAAGAACTGGTATTTATACAAAGAGTTAACTACTCTCTATGGATCCTTGCCAGTTTCTTCCTCTCAGTTTTCCTGGCTATTTGCATTAACTACCTTAGCTATCTGTTGATAAATGTACACAGTGGCTCAGTCTTAGAACAACATTAGAAAATGGCTTTCATGCGAATGAGTAAGAGCAAGCAAAAAGCAATGAAGAGGAAGTTAAACACCTGAGAATTTAGGAAGAGAAGTCAGCCACTCTGGGGTAGCAATACTATTGGCTTTAAAAAATGTTTTTGGCTACTTAAATGTCATAGAAAAAAGTTGAAAAATGCTTTTAGAAAACAAATATTTTAAGGAAGCAGTTGTTTTGTCTGCATTTCAGTTAGGAGCACTTAGCTTTTTCTATTCTTTTTTTTTTTAATTGTAAGAACTGAGGCTCAATTTTTAACTGATCAAAGATGTTTGGATTTCCAAATCACTGTATAAATAAATTTAGCACAGCAGGGTTTTTCATGTGTCTTGTAACCAACCACTGCCTTTGCTTTCTTACTTTTCATTCACCATCCATTCTCTACTGTCACTACTGAACTATGCAAGTAAGTAAACCTTATTAAATAAAAGACATAAAGGGAAGGAAGACGTACCAAAATGTGATGAGTCTAAAATTATTCTTCTTACTCTTCTCTTGATGTTTTATATTGTTGTGGCTCTATAAGTCCTCTGCGTTTCCTTACATATATTGTTTTAAACTTGTTGTTTTTGTTTGGATGGATTCTTGTGTCTTCATCATATGTATTTGTCTTGTCTCCTTCATTAGGTTGGAAACACTCCAGGGAACTTGGTTCCCCCCCACAAAACAACTGAGAGAACCAGCATAGACTGCGTCTGTGTTCGTGATGACTGAAATTCAGGGCACACATGGCTGTTGTTAACTTTAATTAGGATGATGAGTGCCAGAATTTATTATCCTATGTGTGACATCATCCTATTTCCCCTATCTCCAAGTCTCCCGTTTCTGCTGTTCTTGGGTAAGAAGAGCAGAAAGCAATTCTGCACTAAGCCTTTGAGTTGTCCACTCACAGAAGAGATGCCGAGCAGTTCTGTTGAGGGTAGAAAGATTTTGGATTAATAGAAACAAGAGGAATGAATTGAAGTCAGTCTGAGAGCAAAGACCTAGATTATTTTTTCAGTGTAAACATAGAATCTCTGCCCAATCTTTGCAGGCATACTACTTGTGAATGGGTCTTTACACATGTTTATTTACCACTTTTCCTACCACCTCCTTGTTAAGGCAGTATAAATTTAATTCTTAACAAACAAGTGCCTTTATAAAGCATGGAGTAGAAGTAAGTGGGTAACAATTGGAAGATTTCTTAGGGACAACTGAAAGATAATGGAAGCTCCACTATTTGAAAAACTTAAACTATCCCATCTTTACTAATGTGAAGTGCAGCGTATTTTCAGTTTTATTTTTAATTTTTATTCTTGGGAATTTTTAGCCTCTCTCGACCAAATTCTCATTTATTTTCTTGTTCTCTTCTTTCCTAGAACATCCATGTTTTATAGCAAATGAAATGCCTGGTTAACCAAAATTACTATTCCAAGAGGAAGAGTTCCAGCAGGAAGCTTTTTCTAGCATGGGTCAGAAACAGACAAAATGAGGAAAGGCACTAACTGGCTGAGCAACTTTTTGGCTAATATTATTGGAAGCAGCACTCACAACCAATTTACAGCTTTGCAAAGTTTGGGTTTTAAAGCAATCCTCTTCTCTTTCATTAGTAAAGTTGTAGGGTGAGCAACCAGATAATCCTTCAGCATGCACTTGTCAGTCCCAGGGGCAATACTTTGTGCTGAAAGAATCTGCCACTACAACATAAAAAGTATAATTGTTAACACTTTAAATTACTTCTCTTTACATTGTAATAGCTACTAACTGCCTCCTCAGTCAAGGATACTCAACAAAGAAATGTACAGGGGCTGGAATTGTTATAATGGACTATTTTTCAAGTTAATAACAAGGCAGCATTTTTGGAGCGGAGTAAATTAAGATATCCCAACAAAAATTAAAATGATGTAATTTCATAGTCAATTCAGTTTTAAAGTTTTTACTTTTTTTATTGTGGTAAAAGATATATCTGGAAGGTGACTGCATTATCATCCACAATAGGGTAATATATGCTTTCACCTGTAATATTTATGGAGAGGACTCTGTTCCAGGGATGTGGGGTTTTATGAGGTTCTTCTTGGTGGGATGCCTTTTAATTGCTTGAGTTATATTAGTCCTTGAGGTAAAACCCTTTTCTCAAATGCCCCACCAATCCCCCTGATCAACCCTCCTCAAAGCCACAGTAAAATTGGCATGCTTAAGTAGGGAAGGAATGCTAACATCCCAGATCTGAGAGAGGTAATTTGGTCCAAAATGCACTCCAGTGATGTTTATGTTTCAGATAAAGTGCTTACAACACTGTCGCTGCCCTTTTGACCCCCATTTCCATGTCCTTATGCTTCTGGGAGAAAGTGATACTTAAATTAAAATCTACTTTTATTAGCTCCCAGAGTGAACTGGGATTTCAGTCCAATCTTATATCTGGTATAAACATCCTGTTGCCATTCATATTTTAGGGATATCTTGGAGAAAATGATTAAATATTTTGCTTCAAAGGAACAAATGGAATCTCCTCAGAATCTTTTTTTTTCTTTTTTTCCCTTTCTCCCATCCCTTCCTCTTTCCCTCCCTCCATTCTTCAACTCTTTCTCCCTAACTTTCTCCTTTTCCTCTCTCCCTCCTTTCCATCCTTCCTCCCAACCTTTCTCCTTCCCTATCTCTATTACTTTCTTTTTTCTTCCCTCCCCTTTTCCTCCCTCCATTTTCTCTCTCCCTCTTTTTCATCTCCTTACCTCCTTCCTTCCACTTCTCCAACTTTCCTTCCTTCCATCTTTTTTTCCTCCCCATTTCTTTTTTCTTCTCTCTTTCCTTCTTTTCAAATTCATGATCATTTATGTTTCAAACTCAAGGCAAAGCATTTTTACAATCTGGAATATATAGGACCACACTCTCACTGGTTTTTGTGGGGAGGGACAGCCTATGAGATGAGACCAAGGGAAAGGGAGGTGAAGACTAGAGTGACAGCCCTATGTGCTGTAGTTATTTCTCAGACTGGACCCTCCTGTGTGAACAGCACTTCTCTCTGAGCCAGTGTGAAAAAGGAAGCCTTTAATCTTTTACAAAACATACCAGTGAAGATGCACTTTCCAGTTCTCTTAAAAGCTACACTTTCATGAGCCTTTTGAGATTTATGACTTCAGATAATTGGATCACACTTCCTGTTGTTGGCTATATTCCCCTAACTCCTCATCACCTCAAATATAACAAGTGAAAGTGTGTGAACAGAGAGGGAGGATAGATCCAGATCACCTAGCTACTAAAGCTTCTTAACATATAATGAGAAATCACAGGTGAAACAGTTTAAGCTTAATATTTTGGAGAAGACTTATTCAGGTCAAATGAATGGTGAACCATTTTATTTATTGAGGATATAAAAATGGTTTAGACAAGTAAATTAAACAGCTCAGTAAAGCAGAATTCTGGACATAAACAAATTTCCATTTCATAATAAAATTTAACTGTTTGTTTGACAGAAATCAGTGAGATAATGAATGTGAAAGCATGAAATGATCTGAAGCAAAATGCTATAGAAATAATTGTTAGCACCAAACACTCAGTTGGGGAGCCAGCAGCCTCACTGTAAGCATGGATCATAACAAAACCCTATCAACCCAGAGAGCTGCCTAAATCCATTAATAGCAAATCATATCCAAAGATAAGGGGCCTCACATAATGAAGACCTCCTGGATCTGACTTTCTGAGGGTTCTTTTATTTTTTATTAAATAATATTCAATATTTGCTCAAGCAAAGGGAGATTCATATGCTCAGCTCCTGACAACAGGGTAGTCTCTTGTGCAACTGGAACTACCTTATTTTTTCTAATTGTGAATATTTCTTGTGTTAACATCTGTACATCACCTTTGCACATTTAAATTGTAATTGTTTATATCCAATAAAAAGTAGCTTGGCATGAAAAAAATACAAAATTAAAAAGTAAATGGGATATCTAATCTACAACTAAATTATAGAACAACCATCATGCAGAACTACCTGTAATCTGGCTGAATGAAAGTCCTACAATTAGGGATATAAAGAAGAAACCACATGGAGACAGGTAGGATGGGTGGAGACAGAGAATGGGCTGGCCCCAAACCACTTGTGGCAATAAAAATCAGGAGGGATATCTCAGCTGTAGAGGTTCCCCCTTGAGGAACATGAGGTTCCAGCCCTACCTCAGGCTCCTCAGCTCAGGGTTCCAGTGCCAGGGAAAGAAGTCTCCATATTTTCTGGCTATAAAAACCAGCACAGATTGAGACTGAGAAAGACAGAGGACTACTGAAGTCCCAGGCAGTTCCTCTTAAAGGGCCTGTGCATGGCCTTACTTGAGCTTACTTGCTCTGAAATCCAATGCTGGGGTAGTAGCTCAAAAGACATACAGAGAGGAATTGAATTCTCCAATATCAAGGCAAAAGATTGGGGGTCAGCTTTCTCTCAGACAGAAGTGCTGGCAGAGACCATCATTCCTTTGGTAAGACCTTCCCCCACAAAGCAAGCAGGTGGATTTCATATCTGAGACTGCATCAACCCACTCACACTATTTTCCCCATCCTGGAGATTCCCTGATGCCCTACTTCACCCAAATTTTGGCGCACCCAAGCAGTTTTCAGTGTTTTTTTTTTTTTTCATGCATATGGCCATTCTTGACTCATGGTTTAGATTTTCCTAAAATCTTTCAAAGAATCAAGCATCTGGTCTCAGCATTCCCATACTTCTTGCTAAGATGCTCCAGACCCAGTACTAGCAACAGTCAGCTTGGTCTGCAGCCTGGCCAACAAAGTAGTGGCCATCTGCATATTACTTGAGGTAGGTAGCCCTGGGCAGAACACAGGCAGAAGCTGACCTTGGCCTATACCTTCCAGGAGGCCCCAGAAAGGACTGGGATGAAGTATACAAAGTAATGAAAAGTAAGGACTTATAACCAAGAATAGTCTATCCAGTGAGGTTATCATTTAAGATTAAAGGAGAAATAAAGAGCTTCCCAGACAACCAAAAAGCTAAAGGAGTTCATCATCACCAAACCAGTATATATGAAATGTTAAATGGTCTTCTTTAAGAAGAAAAAGAAAAAGAAAGGATAAAAATATGGACAATAAAATGGCAATAAAGGCATACCTGTCAAAAATTGAATCTTTAAAACAAAATAAATGAACCAGCAGAACAGAAACAGACTAATAGATACAGAGAACATTTTGATGATTGCCAGATGGGAGAGGGGTTTAAGGAATGAGTTAAAAAGGTGAAGGGATTAAGAAGTACAAATTGGTTGTTAAGGAATAGTAATAGAGAAGTAAAGTACAATATACAGTCAATACTCTTCTAATAACTATGTCAGATGGGTGCAAGATTTATCTGGATAATCACTTAGGAAGTTACGTAATGTCTAGTCACTGGGTTGCACACTTGAAACTAATATTGTATGTCAAGTGTATTGAAGAATATTTTAAACTAGTGGCCTGGTGAATGAAATTCATGCATGGGGGTGTGTCCCTCAGCCCAGCCTACATCCTCTCCAATTTGGGACACCTCAGGGGATGTCCCACTGCAAAGGGATGTCCTTTGGGATCAGGCCTAAACTGGCAGTCAGATATCCCCAGGACCACTGGCTCCTAACCACTCACCTGCCTGCCTACCAGCCTGCTCGCCCCCAATTGCCCCCTGCCCCGCTGGCCTGATTACCCGCAACTGCCCTCCCCAGCTGGCCTCATGACCCCCAACTGCTCTCCCTGGCCAGAGGCATCTGTGGCTGGGAGCAGATAGCTTGCCTCATTGCCAGGGTGAAGACACAAGCATCTCCCTTCCCCACCCCACCCAGCTGCTCCGAGGCCCTCCGTGGCCAGGGTGGAACACTTGCCTCGTCACCATAGCATTCTGCCAGGCTGCTCATGTTGCCCACTCTCAGTGGCCACCCCCTGGGACTGGGGGACTCCATAAGGGCTGAGCGGACTGGGCGCCTCCATCTTGTAGCTATGGGCACCAATATCTTTGTGACAGAGTGATAGTTAATTTGCATATTACCCTTTTATTAGATAGGATGATTAAAAACAAAGAGTGTAAATGAGAATCTAGTAGAAGACATAGAGGAAAACAAAAAACTGAGGTGAGGTTGCTTTGGACTTTTAGAATGTCATGGAGCTAAGAGTATCTAATCTGAGAACAATTTTAATGCAGTGACTTCATTTATAATAATGCTCATTCATCGTCCCATACACCAAAAGGTGGCAGGTTGGATTTCTGGTAGGGGCATGTGCAGGAGGCAATCAATTGATGTTTTTCTTTCACATCAATATTTCTCACTTTCTCTCCCTCTCTCTCTAAAATCAATAAACGTATCTTTGAGTGAGGATTAGAAAAAAAAAGAATGCTCATTACATGAATTTTTCTTTATTATCAGGACCACACTATCTCACTTGGATGGTCCTAACTGAACCCCTTATAGACTTTCACCCGTTCTTAGCATAATGACAATTTCTGGAAACTGCCACTTACCATGTAAAATATTAAATTACATCCTATCTGTGTAACTTTAATTAACTTTCAAATTCTAGTTATTATCCAAAGCAAAGAAAAAAATGCTCAGTAATTAATTGTTTCTCTGTTTACATATCTATTTCTGAGGCAAATTCTTAAAATGACAATCTCTTCCTAGATTATAAATATTTGCCAAAGAAAGTCATTACATGTTTAAACATACAATGTTTTGCATTTCATACCAGTGAAGCAGATGTATCAAATATTACCTGATATGGACATTTAACTTGAAGTAAATAATGTCTTCAATATATATTGTTACATAACAAATTTCCTCAAAACTTAGTAATTTATTTAAGAGAACAATAATTATATGCCCTTTCCGATTTGGCTCAGTGGATAGAGCATTGGCCCACAGACTGAAGGATCCCAGGTTCTATTCTGATCAAGGACGCGTACCTTGGTTGCAGATTTCCCAGCCCTGGTCAGGGTGCATGCAGGAGGCAACCAATCAATGTGTCTCTCTAACACTGATGTTTATGTCCATCTCTTCCTCTTCCTTGCACTCTCTCTAAAAATCAATGAAAAAAATATCCTCATGGGAAGATTAACAAAAAATAAAAATAAAAAGAGAAAAGAACAATAATAATTGAATATCTCTTATAGTTTCCTCGAGTCAGCAATTCAGGAATGGCTTGTCATAGTGTTCTGTCTCAGAATAGCCATGTATTAGTTTACATTAAGAATGTTGGTCAGGCTGCAGTCACCTGAAGGCTTGACTGAGGCTGGAGGATTAGCCAGTCATATGGCTGGCAAGTGAGGGTTGGTTGTTAATAGGAGGCTTCAGTTTCTCATAATGGGTTTTCTCTAAAGGGCTGCTTCAATGTCCTTGCTGCATGGCAGCATGGTGACTGGTTCTCCCAGAGCAACTGCTGATCCAAGAGGCCACAGTGGAAACTGAAATGTTTTTTATAATCAAGCCTCAGAAGTGATACATTGACACTATCACTGTATCCTGTGGATCACATGGCTAGCACTGTTTAATGTGGTCAATGGTGTAAAGATCAAGAGCCAGGGATTACTGGAAACCATCTTGGAGGATGACTGCCATTATAGGTATGATAATTAACATATATACATTGCCGAGACCAGTTTGGCTCAGTAAATAGAGCGTTGACCTGCGGACTGAAAGGTCCTAAGTTCGATTCTGGTCAAGGGCATGTACCTTGGTTGCGGGCACATCTCCAGTAGGAGGTATGCAGGAGGCAGCTGATCGTTGTCTCTCTCTCATCAATGTTTCTAACTTTCTATCCCTCTCCCTTCCTCTCTGTAAAAAAATCAATAAAATATATATATATATATATATATATATATATATATATATATATATACATGCTTCATGGCCATCTTATATATGCACTGAGAAAGAGCTTCACATATAATAAGCTCATTACACATATATATTGAATAATTTCAATGAAATATTTATTTGAGTATTTAATTAATGGAGAATAAAAATGGGCAGTTTATTATTATTAGTTACTTATTATTAAAGTCTGAGATTAGCTCTATATACAAATTAGACCTACACAGCACCTATAATAAACTGAAAGACTGGCTCTTCAGGAAGACATATGTGCAGGACTGAGGGAGCTTTGGAAAACACAGAGATGAGTCTGACCAAGGAAACAACGGCATTGGAACAGTCTCACATGTGGCCCTGAAATGAACTTCCATCCTGAACTCCGCTAGAATTTTTTTTTTCTACCCAGTGCAAACAATATGATAGTATTTGTCTACATTGCACTTACATGATTGCTAATGAGGTTAATCACTATATTGGATTTTTTGGTCATATTTAGTTTTTCTTCCATGAAATATCTGATCACAGATTTTTGCCCATTTTTCTATTCAATTGTTTATTTGTCTTTTTATGTTAGTGATTCTTATTTATGATTTTTGCACATTCTTCTTTAAATTTATTATGTATATGAACTCCTCTTTAGATGCACTTAATTGTTCATGTTTTGCTAAAAATAATCAAAGATTTATTAATGTGAAATGATATATTCTCTTGTATTCTAATTTTTAAAATTGTTTCCATTTTATTTATCAAGTCTGAAATGCTTTCTATTTTATTAACTCTCCTTTGAAATTTATTAGATTCTTTCTTCCATTTTTAAAAACATTTTATTTTGCTTTTATTAGCTTCCTGAGTGGATTTTTATTTTATTTACTAGGTTTATTTATAATGACTATATTGACAATTGTAAATGTCCATGAGTTTTGCTCTGGGCGTACCTCCAAAGTTTTAGAATATATTGCACTCACTAGCATTTATTTATAAATTAGTGGCCCAGTGCATGAAATTTGTGTATGGGGTAGGGGGTGTTCTTCAGCTCAGTTTGCGCCCTTTCTAATCTGTGACCCCTTGAAGAATATCCTACTGCTGGTTTATAGTGATTGGGCCTAAACTGGCAGTCGGACATCCCTCTTGCAATCCGGGACTGCAGGCTCCTAACTTCTCACCTGCCTACCTGCCTGCCTAATTGCCTCTAACCACTCTGCTTGCTGGCCTGCTTGTTCCCAACTGCCCCCACTGCCAGCCTGCTTTCCCCAAAATTTTCCCCCGCTAGCCTGATCACATCCAACTGGACCCAGTGCCAGTGTGTTTGCCCCCAAGTGCCTCCCCTGCCAGCCTGCTCATCCCCAACTGCCACCCCTGCTGGCCTGCTCACCCCACTTCCCCTCCCCACTGGCCTGCTCACTTCAAACTGCCCCCCTGCTATCCTGATTGCCTCCAACTGACCCCTCACTGATGGCCTGCTCACCCCCAACTGGTACCCCTGCTGGTCTGCTTACCCTCAACAACCCCACCCTTCACCAGCCTGATCACCCACAACTGCTATCCCATCCTGGCCTGATCACTCAAAACTGCCCTCCCCTCTTGCCCTCTAACTGCCTTTACTTTGGCCATACCACCATGGCCTTGTCCAGAAGAATGTCTAGAAGGTCTCCTGGAAGGTCTCCCAGTCTAATTAGCATATTACCCTTTTATTAGTATAGATAGAGGCCTGGTGCATGGGTGGGGCCAGCTGGTTTGCTCTGAAGGGTGTCCCAGATTAGGGTGGGGATCACTGGGGTACCTGGCCTGCCTGAGTGAGGGGCTGAAGGCCATTTTCAGGCTGACCAGACCCCCTTTAGGTTGGAGGGTCCTGCTGGGGTGCCTGGTCAGTCTGGGTAAGGAGCTGATGATTGTTTGTAGGCTGGCCACAGGCCCTTCAGGGGGTGAGGGGGTCCCGCTGGGGTGCTTGACCAGCCTGGGTGAGAGGCTGATGGCTGTTTGTAGGCTGGCCAAGGCCCCCAGCAATCCAAGTTCCCAGCCCCTCCTTTCTTTCTTTCTTTATTTTTTTTTTCCCACACCTCCTTGAGCAGAGGCCAGGGCAGGCTGGAAGCAGGTATTTGGGATTTATTTGTCTTCTATAATTGAAACTTTGTAGCCTTGAGCAGAGGCCAGGGCCAACCAGGGCAGGAGGGAAGCTTGGCTTTCTCCATTGCCAGGGGCAACCCAAGTCTTCTGCTCACTCCAGCTCTGTGGCCGGCGCCATCTTTGTTGGGTTAATTTGCATACTCACTCTGATTGGCTGGTAGATGTAGTGGAGGTACAGTTAATTTGCATGTTTCTCTTTTATTAAATAAGATGATCATGAATTTCTATTTTTAATTTCCTTCTTATACTTAAAATTATACATAGTATACTTTTTAAATTGTCAAGTATATAGGTTTGAAAATTATTCTTCTAATAGCTAGTTTCATGGCATTACAGTATAAAGAAAATGTGTCCTATATAATTTCTAATATTTGGCACTGAGCAATATATTTGCTGTGGATTAACCAATGGTTGGTCTTTTTTAAATGTCTAACAAATGTGTAAATATACAAATTGAGATTGTCTTTTCTCAAGGAGTCTCTTCTCTGTTCATTCTTAATTTTCTCATTATAAAACTGAAGTTACCCAAATATTTAATACTCTTCGGCAGCTTTAGAGGCCTTTGCTTGTGTCACTGCCTATTCCTGGAGTCTTCCTTTCCTTACCTTAATGTGGCTAAAATCTGTTCTTTCTGATCATTGAAAAAACAGGGCCTATGCAATTTCTATTAGCTAATAACTTCAGATGCCACTTTCTCTACAAAGATTCTCTAATCTCCATCAAGGCTGCAGTAGGTCAACTTGTGGGCTATCCCTTAATGCTTTACCCTTTTTCCTCTGCAAATGATACTTCAATATTAACTTGACTTTTTGTCCCTAGGCTACAGACCTCTTTGAGGCAGAGTTGTATGTTGTTCCCTTAGAATATCTTCCTTTTCTAGCAGGGTGGTTGGCTTCTAGGTGGGAGTAATGAAATCTGTATTGAAATATTAGGGAAAAAAAATCAGCTGTACAGATCATGAAAGAAATCTGATATCAACATATCATGGAGAGCTATTGGGCTTCTTATTCATGTCAAATATGTGCTACATGTCAGAAAACATAACCTCCAGTCCTCTAAATCTTCAACAAGAAATGGCTCTGTAATACAGATAGAAAAACTGAGGGTTAAGGTCAACAATTATTGATGAAAGGTACACTTGTGTTCACTTAAAGAGGCACATTGAGAATAATTTGAACATCACAAAGAGTAAATTCGTGGAATGGTGGAATGACATCAATATAAATAATAGCCCCCCCCCCAAAAAAAAAAAACAGCAAAAAAAACAACTGAATAAAAACTGTCATAATGAACTTTGTCAGATCTCTGGAAAATTGTCAAAGGCTTATAGAAATGAAGCAAACAATGAATAAAGAAAAAAGGCAACCCATAACCAGGCTGAATCTCAACATACTCCAGGGTGACAGATACTGTGACCCAGGATAAAATAGGGAGATCAAAGTCCATGTCATGGGGCATATTGGTGATCCATTATGTCTGCAGTGATAGCTGGCCAAAGTGAGATATATACTGATGTATGGGGCACATGCTAATGGTTTAACTGAATGATTATGGATTTTGAAGGCATAAGATTAGAAGATTGGTGAAAAATATACTTGAGGAAGAAATAAGTGGATGGACTCAGAAGGGTCACAAAGCATGAAGATGTTTTTGTCTTAAGTGAATGTTAGCCTAAGGGCAAAGGCTGCAGAGGAAACACTGCTGTGAATGTCAGCCTCTTTCCCCAGCTTCTTGCTCAACGGACCTGTGAACAAAGTGGCCATAATGGTACGAATGTAGGCTATGCATAAACCAAATATAAACCTCCTCTTACCAAGGTGGACCTAGCCATTACTAATCTGTATCCTAATCTTCCAACATTGGATATCAATACTGAGTTCCTAATATGGTACTATTTCTGAGTACCACCCTGCCATCTAGTGGCAAGTTAATTATATTGGCCCTCTTCCATTATGGAAGCATCAAAGATTTGTCCTCATTGGAATAGAGGTGTATTTTGGATATGGATTTGTGTACCCTGAAGGTAATATTTTTTCTAAAACCACCATCTGCAGACTCACAGAATACTTTCTCCACAATCATTGCATTCCACATAGCATTGCATCAGGTCAAGTGAAGGAAGTGCAACAATGGGATCTGCCTTTGAATCAACTAAACTCATCACCCAAAAGCTGTTGGCCTAATTGAAAGATAAAATGGCTTATCAGAGATTCAGTTATGGTGTCCATTGGGAAATAACACTCTGAAATAGTGATGTTCTGTTTTACAAAGTGCAGGTTTTGCTTTGAAAGAGAGAGCATTATATAGCTTAGTTTTTCCCACAGCCAGAATCGAAGGGTGGAAGTGGAAGTAGCTACTCTCTCTATTAAACTTAATGACCCCTTGCAGAATTCTTGCTTTCCATCCTGACACTTTGTGCTCTGCTGCATTCTAGATTTTAGCCCACATGGGGGTAATTCTTCCAAAAGGGGATATGATGGCTCCATAACTATGGCTCCACAAAATTGCAAGATGAAAATTTCACCTGGTCATTTTGGGTTCCTTAGGCTGCCAAACCAAGATAGAAAAAAAAATGGGAGGGCCCTAAAAAAGGAGTAAGTTGGAATTGGACAATATATTAGAGTGATTTATTTTGATAATCAAGGTTAAAAGGTAAATCAGTTGCTGCTATACAATAAAGGCAAGGATAACTTTGTCTCAAAATCAAAGAATTTTCAAGGGTTCCACTTAGCAGTTCTACATTTAGTAGTAAATGTTAATGGAAAACTACATCAACTGAAATTAAGCAGGATGATGCCTATAATATTTGGCCTTCCCTTTACTCCTCTGTAAATAACTAGGTTAATTACAGCAGTATCAGTTTCAACTTTATTTAAAAATTCAATTTTTAAAGGAGTTCACAATTTTTTTTCTATATTTAATATTTGTACTGGTTGCAAAATCATTATAAAATTTTAAGACTTAATCTCTGGCATACCTTCATTTCACATGCACACACAGAGGAATGCATTGAACCATTGTTATCACACCAGGTTAAAAGTTTGGATATCTGGGGGGAATCCAAGATGGCGGCATAGGTAAACACCTATACTGCTGCCTCGCATAACAATTTCAAAACTACAACTAAAAGACAGAACGGACATCATCCAGAACCACAGGAAAGCTGGCTGAGTGGAAGTTCTACAACTAGAGGGAAAGAGAGGGGCTCACGGAGACCCAGAGGAGCTGCAAAAAGCTGAGGTACGGAGACGAGCGCGCTGAGAGAGCGGGTGCCGGAGTACCTGGCTGGCTTTCTCTGGCGGGAGGGAAACGGAGACTCCCAACGGCATTGAACCCCTTACCTTATGACACTAAACCCCAGATCCAGCCGACACTCATACGGGGGGAGTTTGGACTGTGAAAAGGGAGACGTGCACGGATATTTAGGGGAGTTGCAAAGGATCGGAGGTCTGGTCGCTCACGGCACCACGCGGAGGACGTATTGCTGATTGTGCCGCTGGCTTTCGCGAGTGGGCGGGAGACAGACCCTCCCAACTGCGCCACTTCTGAGTCCACTGGGCCCCTGTTTTGGCCGAAACCCTGGGGACCTAGACTCGTGTGGTCCTGGTTCGCAGGGGAGCCGGAAAGGCAGCGGTTAGAGGCGCTGCGGGTGCGCGCGCACAAGGACCGCTCCAGCCATTACCCAGTCAGGTGAGACTCAGGGGCCGTGGAGGGCGGGGCCGACTGGAAGGCAAGGCGGTCCCTTAAGCCCTGAGACTCCACCCCTCCCAAGTTCAACAGAGGCTTCTGCGGCTGAATCCAGCACAGAAGTTTCCCCGGCACAGTGAAAATGCCGAGACAAGGGAAGGGATTACAAGCAAAAGAAATGGAGGAAAAAAAACGACTGGATATAGAGTTCAAAACCACGCTTATAAGGTTTTGCAAGAATATGCTAGAAAAGATGGATAAATTTAGTGAGACCCAAGAGAAGATAATAAATACACTGAATGAAATGAAAACTATTATGCAGAGTACTAACAGCAGACTAGAGAAAGGCAAGGATCAAGTCAAAAATTTGAAATATAAAGAAGCAGAAAACATTCAACTGGAAAAGCAAGAAGAGAAAAGAATCCAAAAATGTGAAGATAATGTAAGGAGCCTCTGGGACAGCTTCAAGGGTACCAACATCAGAATTGTGGGGGTGCCAGAAGAAGAGAGAGAGCAAGATACTGAAAACCTGTTTAAAGAAATAATGACTGAAAACTTCCCACATCTGGTAAAAGAAATAGACTTACAAGTCCAGGAAGCACACAGAACCCCAAAGAAAAGGAACCCAAAGAGGACTACACCAAGACACATCATAATTAAAATGCCAAGAGCAAAAGAGAAAGAGAGAATATTAAAAGCAGCAAGAGAAAAACAGTTTATTACCTACAAGGGAGCACCCATATGACTGTCAGCTGATTTCTCAACAGAAATGATGCAGGCCAGACAGGAGTGGCAAGAAATATTCAACGTGATGAACAACAAGAACCTACAACCAAGAATAATCTATCCAGCAAAGCTATCATTCAGAATTGAAGGGCAGATAAAGACCTTCACAGAGAAAAAGCTAAAGGAGTTCATCAACTCCAAATCAGTATTATATGAAATGCTGAAAGGTACCCTTTTAGAAGAGGAAGAAGAAAAAGGTAAAAGACAAAAAATTATGAACAACAAATACACATCTGTCAACAAGTGAATCTAAAAATTAAGTGAATTAAAAATCTGATCAATAGAATAAACTGGTGAATATAATAGAATCAGGAGCACAGAAAGGGAGTAGACTGATAATTCTCAGGAGGACAAAAATCATAAAGCATCAAACAGACTGTGAAATTATAGCAGAAAGATTAAAGTTAGGTGAGGTAAATAAGTGATCAATCAAAGGACTTGTATGCATGCTTATAAACATAACCAATGATCACAGACACTGGGGGGTCGGGGTATGCCTGGGAGGGAGGGGGGGCAATGGGGAGATTTGTATAAAAAATTAAAAATAATAATAATTAAAAAAAGTTTGGATATCTGGAAATGCTAATTAATTGTCAATAAGATTCTGTGCTTTCCTAAAATGTTTTAGGGAAGTCAACAAATTGAACTTGGGATTCACTTAAAGGAAAACCCATAAGTAAGTTTGTACAAGAAAAATTAGGAAGGAAAAAGAAAAGAAAGCTTAAATTATTAAATGCTATAATTTTTACCCCCAAAGTTATCAGCCGATAGGGAATCTAATTAAAATGCAGAATGCACAACAATGACTATTTTGTGTCTGATTTTTGCACAACTTGGAATGGAAATATGTTTTTAATTCCTATTAAAATGATGACTGAATGGTATGAAAGCTTAGTCTTGACCACCTGCTCATGCAATAAAATCACAATCTGTTACATTGTCTCTTTGTTCACAGAGTTGTGGCTGTTTATTCAAAGATAATAATGTGGAATTAAAGTCATACATGAAAAAATGTTAAACCATTTTCTGAAGGGTTCATTATGATTTGTTTTGTTTTAACAGGGATTTCTTTTTTTATTTATTTTTTATATATTTTATTGATTTTTTTACAGAGAGGAAGAGAGAGGGATAGAAAGTTAGAAACATTGATGAGGGAGAGACATTGATCAGCTGTCTCCTGCACACCCACTACTAGAGATGTGCTTGCAACCAAGGTACACACCCCTGATGGGAATCAAACCCTAGAACTTTCAGTCCACAGACTGACGCTCTATCCACTGAGCCAAACCAGTTTCCGCAGGGATTTAGTTTTGATAGATATTGCAAAGACTTCTTGGCAACTTATTTCAAAAGAAGGAAGGAAGGAAGGAAAGAAGGAAGGAAGGAAGGAAGGAAGGGAGGGAGGGAGGGAGGGAGGGAGGGAGGGAGGGAGGGAGAGAGAGAGAACTGCTGTCCATCTTAAAATGTAAAATTAAAAAGGAATAAAGAATGTTATTTGTCAATGAAGAAGTGGCCTTGTGTTAATTAGGTTGCTGTGTGTTGACTGTGTGACTTGTGTTGATTTGTGTTACTGTCTGGATTTGATCACAGAACTATTTGCCCCACTGAAAACTTTGGAATTTAAGTGTTACTAAAGGAACAAACATCTTGTGGACATGGAATGATAAAATTATATGAAATAGGATCTAAAATATTTAAAGATATCTGAGTTATTAAGAATACACAAATGAAAATATATTGGCTATTATTCAAGGCATAGTGAGTGCTAAAAGTAATTCCATAACTTTGGAATGGTTGGAACTCACACATTCTTACTGTCAAAAAAACGGGCAGTGCTGGAGCATTTCATTCCAGATGCTGGAATTGAGACAGAAAAAGAAAGATAGTTATCGGATTGGCAGAGGCAGAGATTTGGAGAGTGTGAGAGCATTTACCATGGTAGGACAGAATGAAGAAAGGTAAAAGAAAAAATCAATTAGAAAAAGAGATAATATATAATGGCTTGTCCATCTTGTTTCATGTATTGAAATATATTTGTTATTTACTCAAAAGCTAAATCTTTTCATCCTAATCAATGATCACTTTGCATAGGCATTGGTTGGTAAAAATGGGTACTGTCCATTATAAGTAGTATTTGAACTTTTATTTTTCTCATTTGTAAAATGGTTCAGTGATATTTCTCTCCTGAAGCAGTTTGAGGATGGAATGAAATGGGTGTTCATTAAATGAGGCAAGGAAGTCATGATTTAGCTTCTTAGCTCTCCAGTGTATGCCTTAGGAAATGTGTGAATTATTACATAATGAGATGCCCCTGCAGACCCTCCAGAATGGCTAAGGTGGTTTAGAATATGGAATATTTGGAATGCTCATATATTACCAGCCAGAGTACAAAAAGGTACAAACCTTTTGAAAAATGTATATTACATTAACTACACTTATGCTATGACCCAACAATTCCATTCCTACGTATATGCCAAACAGAAATGAGTTCATGTCCCCACAAGATAATGTGTTCAATAATGTTTATAGCAATGTTAGTCATAATAGCCAAGAAGAAAACAAATATCCATCAACAGGAAAATGAAAAGACAAACTGATAATTTCTATAATGGAGCAATAAAGAGAACTAGTGAGAGATGAAATATGGATAAGTAAATCTTAAAAAATTAATGTTGAGTGACAAAAAGATGGAATGCTGAAGTGTAAAATCAGGGTAAATTAATGTGTGGTAATAGGATATAGGAGAATGATTGCCTGAGACTGAAGATGGCATGGGGATTGATGGGAAAGATCACAAAAAACTTTTTTAGGTTCTAGAATGTTCTATATCTTGATCAGAATGACAGTGCATGGGCATATACATATGTCCCAAATAACAGAGCTATAGTCATATATTTGTATATTAGTTTTACATAAATTCTGCTTCAATAAAGCACTGTTATTTAAATAAATGATTGGATAAATTGATTAATAGATAGTATCAATTTTAAAATCCTTCCTAATAGTACCACCATCATCACTACTACTTCTTCCTATTATTATTATTATTATTATTATTATTATTATTATCATCATCATCATCATCATCATCATTATTTATTACAGTAGTCCCTCCTTATTCATGGGATATACATTCTAATATCCCCAGTGACTAACTGTAACCAAGGACAGTACCAGACCTTATATATATTATGTTTTTTCTATACATATATACCCATTATAAAGTCTAATTTATAAATTAGGCACATTAAGAGATTAACAAGAATAGCTAATACTAAAATAGAATGATTATAATACTATACTAAAATAAATTATGTGAATGTAGTCTCTCTTTCTCAAAATATATTATTACACTGTACCTACCCTTGTTTACATTGTTATGTTTCTTTATCTCACAGATATAAGATTTATTCTTACTGTATATTTTAGCAACTTCAGCATATGATTTTTTTTAAATTTTATTCTTAAATTGAGAACTTTCACCTTTTCCCTTAAAGGAAGCACTTTCACTTTGTTATGTCTGAATTACCAACATCACTACTCTTGTGCTTTGGCTTCATCCTATATAATAAAGAGGTAATACGCAAATTGACCCTCACATCACAAAATGGCTGCCCCACTTAGTCACAAGATGGCCTTCAGGGGTGGGCACTTGGGGAGGGACCAGGCCAGCAGGGGAGTGATTACGGGCAATCAGGCAGGCAAGCAGGCAAGTGGTTAGGAGCTAGAAGTCTCAGATTGTGAGAGGGATGTCTGACTGCTAGCAGTCGGATATCCCCCGAGGGGTCCCAGATTGGAGAGGGTGCAGGCTGGGCTGAGGGACACTCTCCCCAGTGCATGAGTTTCATGCACTGGGCCTCTAGTTATTCAATAAAATAAGGGTTATGTGAACACAAGAATTGAGATGCTATAGCAGTTGATCTGTTCACTGAGTGACTAAAAGGTGGGGAGCCTATACAAAGTGAATATGCTGAACAAAGGGATTAATCATGTCCTGAACATGATAGAGTAAAGTAGCACAAACTTTTATCATACTACTCAGAATAATGCACAATTTAAAACTTACTTTCTGAAATTTTTCAATTAATATTTTTGGAACATGATTGACTATGGATAACCAAAACTGAAAAATAAAACTATGGATAGGGTGGGGGAAGTTACAACATTATTATTATTATTACTAGAAGCCTGGTGAATGAAATTCATGCACAGGGTGGTGTCCTTCAGCTCAGCCTGCACCTTCTCCAATCTGGGAACCCTCAAGGGATGTCCGACTGTGTGGTTAGGCCTGATCCTACCTAAATGGGCAGTTGGAAATCCCTCTCACAATTCAAGACTGCTGGCTCCCAACTGCTCACCTGCCTGCCTTCCTGATTGCCCTTAATTGCTTCTGCCTGCCAGATCACCCCTAATCACTCCCCTGCCAGCCTGTTTGCCCGTAACTGCCCTCCCCAGCAGATCTGGTCACCCCTAAGTGCTCTCTCCTGGAGGCTTGATGGCCCCCAACTGCCCTCTTGCAGACCTGGTTCCTCCCAACTGTCCTCCCTTTCTGGCCATCTTGTGGTGGCTATCTTGTGTCCACATGAAGTGAGTCATCTTTGACCACATGGGGGCAGCCATCTTATGTGTTGGAGTGATAGTCAATTTGCATATTACTCTTTTATTAGATAGAGTAGAGGCTTGGTGCATGGGTAGGGGCTGGCTGGTTTGCCCTAAATGGTCCCAGATAAGGATGGGGGTTGCCTTGGAGCATGGGGCAGCCTGAGTGAGGAGCCTGTGGTGTTTTGCAGGCCAGCCACACCCTCGGGTGACTCAAGAGGAGGCCCTGATATCTGGGATTTGTTTATCTTCTATAAGTGAAACTTTGTAGCCTTGAATGGAGGCCTGTGCCAGCTAGGGCTGCTGAAGCTTGGCTTCCTCCATCGCTGGGAGCAACCCAAGCCTCCTGCTCTCTCCAGCTCTGTGGCTGCCACCATTTTTGTTGGGATTTATTTATCTTCTATAATTGAAATTTTATAGCCTTGAGTGGAGGCCTGGGCCCACCAGGAAGTGGGGAAAGCTTGGCTTCCTCCATTGCCAGGGAAACCCAACCCTCTTGCTCTCTCTGTGGCTGCAGCCATCTTTGTTGGGTTAATTTGCATACATGCTCCTGATTATCTGGTGGGCATGGCTTGTAGCAGATGTATGGCCAATTTGCATATTACTCTTTTATTATATAGGATTACTTATGTTTTTCTATACTGGATGCCAAATATATATATCATGCCTGTGAGTGGGATGGGGATGGCTTGAGGTAAAAATAAGCTAATAGTTTGTAGTATTTAATATGAGACCCACTGTGGTTGAATCCAGACTGTTCTTTCCTGACTCTATGAATTTAGGCAAGTCTTCCTAAGTTCCCTAAACCTTCATCCACATTCTTAATACACGAGTAATAATTGTAACTTCCACAGTTTTGTGAAGATTGAAACATTTGTAAGATACTTATCACATATAAAATAATACATGTTATCTATCTTTTTATTTTCATCATTAAAATCCTTGCTAATTTTTGGAAGGCTATGTTTAAAATGTAGTTTTAACTTCATTTTTGGTATTATACTTTTATAGTCTTGCCAAGTACTTTTTATGTTTTTTACTTAAGAGATTTATAAAATATCACTTTCATATTAATTCATGTTATCTTTTGATTACTATTTATAGTTAAATTGCTCTGGTGACTGGGTGGCTTTTCTGAAGGTGATCATTACTATCATTACTATAATCAACATGATTAGTATAATCTCCTAGGAAATTAAATGCTTGTTATGCTAAAATGTAAGCTGCTTGAGAGCAGAAACATTGCTGTATCCTCAGCTATATCTATCTATTGTGCACATAGCCTCACATATAGTATGTGTCTAAAATATTTGTTAAATCAATAAATTCATATATTTGATAAACAAAAATGTTCTTTGACCTTTAACATGCCCATACTCTCCCTTTGTGAAAACCAAGAAGGCTGTCATTTCAAAAGCCTGCTAGTATGTATGTTTTATGCAATACACCATGTCTCAAAATCATATAGACTTCACTTCTCAGAAAGGGTTTTGTACCTGGGTCAGAAGTGATTTTCTTTGGATGCATGGGACTTTGGAGGATCACATGACAGCAGCAGATTTGAGGTTGTGTTGGCATAACTGAAGGTGACTAGAAAGATGCAAGTAGGATCTAAGAAATCTGCTTACTTGGGGATAAGTGGGGAGACAGAAACCATTACCAGTGGCAACAGTCCAGGAAAGGGTGTTGGACCAATTCAGGGCTCCCACAAATTTCTATGAAGTTTGTCAGGTTATTTTTTCACAAGTATTGTAGTTGTTTGAATGGATCTCAAAGTGAAAACAACTCCATTGCACTCTGACACCCTTGCTTTTCTTTACTTTTTCCCCATGTTGATGTTAATGAAATTTTATCCTGTGCTTTACTTTCATAGCAGATGACAAAATCCAGACTTAAAACACAGCCACAGATTAATGTGAAAGAGTTCTGGATTAAATATCCTGTCAAAAAGTATAATTGAAATGTTAATTCTATAGAAGTGTTTGGACTGATGAGTCCCAAGAAAAACAGGTGAGTTATGAGATATGGCAAAATAAGAAAATGTTTATTTTCACTGAATGGAGACTAGAATGGAAAGAAAAGGTCATGGAAAGTAGTTTTAAGAAGCAATATTTGTGGAATTAGTTTTTATATTGTAAATTGTGAAAAATAGTTACAAAATCAGATTGTGTCTTTGCTTGTCCATATAGATATTTTTTCAGGGAGGTCCTGTTTGTCCACTCCCCCCTCCTCCTTCCCCAGTGGCATCTGAGAATGGATTTGGGTGTTTATTATTTAAGAAAATGAGGGAGGGGTACTACTTGGTATAGGGTAACAATATATTTGTGTGTGTGTGTGTGTGTGTGTGTGAGAGAGAGAGAGAGAGAGAGAGAGAGAGAGAGAGAGAGAAAGAGAGAGAGAGAGAATATTATCTTATCTAATAAAGAGGGAAATGCTAATTGACCAGCACTCCATCACAAAGATGGCTGCACCTATAGTTGAGGCCAAGTTCCCATAAGGAGTCTTTATGAGCAATCAATGGGGACCTGAGGCTATGCCCACCCCCATCCCCATGGGGCTTGACAGGGGACCTCGGACCCTGCCCCCCACCCAACAGGGCTTGATGGGGGACCTCAAGGTGCATCCCCAGTGTTGGGTCGAGGGAACTCAGGCCGAGCCCTTGCCCAGCTTAATGGGAGTCTGAGGGGTTTGATGGGGGATCTGAGGCTGCAACTTCCTCCCAGTGCTAAGCCAGGTGGGGCTTTATGAGGGACCTCAGACCATAATCCCCACCCAATAGGGCTTGACAGGGAATCCCAGGCCATGTCCCTCACCTGGCAGGCTTGATGGAGGACATCAAGGCATACCCCCCCACATTAGTCTGGGCTGGGGGACTTCAGGCCACACCCCCCCATCCTGGTGCCAGGCCAGGGAACCAGAGGCTATGCCCTCTGCCCATAGGGCTTGACAAGGGTGGGACTGGCCAGATCTGGATCTAGCCCAATGCGGTTGGGAGTGGCCAAGTCTGGGTCTCACTCAATTTTGAGGTTCATGTGGATGGGTGGGGACTTGACTCTAGGTCCCATGGTGTACTCCAGACTCTGACAGGAGAAAGGTTTTCATATACATTTTACTAATTTTCTTTCATCTCTGACACTTCTATTATAGAGAAAGGGCAAATAGCAATATTAAATTATTTCTTCTAATTAATCTCCTTTTAATGTACATAAATTTCATGCACCAGGTCACTAGTATTATATATAGGGAGAAATTATCCTTTTCAAATGCATTGTTTCTTTTTGAGAAACAATGTTATTATGGGAAACAATATTATGCATAGCTTTGAAAATTAGATCATATATAATCACAAGAAAACTAGCAAACAAGCCTAAACTGAGAGTCATGCTACAAAACAATTGGCATGCACTCATCAGTAACAGCAATTTGATGAAAGGCTAGGAGCAGTAAAGACTGATGCAGATTGAGAGAGAATGAAGAAACAAATCAACTACATGAAATATATGATCCTGTGTTGGGGGTGGGGCAGGGATTCTGAACTGTTGGTTGGAGGGAAAGGGTGGGAGACAGCATTGGGACAATTGGCAAATTCAAATTTGGACTATATGTATATTACATGTAATATAGCTAACAATACCAAGTTTCCTGAATTTGATTTTTGTATCATGATTGTATCATGATAGGAAAATGTCCTCATTCTTAGGAAATTCATGGTGATATAAAGGTGAGGGGTCATGGTGGACACAACTCACTCTCGAATGACTTAGCACATAAAATCTGAAGAATAACTATGTGATAAATGTGTACCCCTATTAATACTAATAACCATAATCCACATCTATGGCTATCTATGTAGAGAGAAAGCAAATTTGGTAAAATAGTAACAATTTGTAATTCTAGGTGAAAAGTTTATGGTAATTCATTATATTCTTCCCACAACTTTTTGTGAGTTTAATTTTTTTAATTAAAATATTTTAAGGAAGGAGATTGGGAGGTAACAGCTTTGTTTAAGGGCTATAGCCTTAGCTAAGAAATAAATATGCTTCTGAAACAGGACAATTGCAATGTCATATATGACATATGATGGTTTTCATTAACTAGCCTTTTAGAATGTACTATTAACTAGAGCAGTGACATTTCTAAAACTCAGGGAAGTGACCTATTGCCAATGTTTAAAATTTTTTTCTTCAGAGACAAGGCATATGACCCTAACACACATCATTAAAATTCAATTTTAAAATGATAAATGTGATTGTCTCCCACATTAACCAAAAAACCCAAAAGCTTCCATTGATTTTTTTTATTATCTGAAATGCTGTTGGAAATCATGTAATCTATTAGAGCAATCTAGATTGTTGAGTTAGGTTGAGCTTAACTTGAAGTCGGCCTGGTACTATTTGCTTAATGTAGACATGACCAGGCATTCTGGATACATTTTGGTTCATAATCAGGGTATTACCATTTTGTGATTAAATATGAGAAAAGGAACCCTAAAACAATTTATTTTTATCATTCTCTCTCTCTCTCTCTCTCTCTCTCTCTCTCTCTCTCTCTCCCCCACCCCCACAATCCTTTTCTTTCCCTGCCTTCTGTATTAGTACTCATGTGAGCATGTGCACTTCCTTTTTATATACAATACTGGAAAGTGTATTTGTTGCTTGGGGGAGTACATATACCACTCATGACCCTTGACTGTGTCCCTGAGATGTAGTTTTTGCAGTTAAGGGTAATTTGCAGTAGAATACACTTTGTTCTCCAAAGTGTTAAAAAAAATGGGCCCCTTTGTTTGGCCAACCTTCATGAACTTCCATTTACTTCAATGGCAAGTGAAACATTTGTGTAAGAAAGAAATATTGTCTTCAATGGAAATGCATTCCATGTGTGTCCTATTCATATTATGACAGATTTTTTTGAGCCTATACTTTTTTTTATTCATGACTCTTTCCAGGGATCAGTACTTTAAGGCCATTATTAGTATTTGTGGGAGTAGATAGTATTAAATATTTTTATAGTTAAATATCATTTTAATTCAAATTCCCAATAAAACACTCCCCACCTTTTTATGTGAAAAGAACTTGAATAATTCCTTTTCAAATGAATAGAAAATATGTTTTCATGAGACACAGGAACCAAAATATAAGCCATGTAAATATCTATATCCTTTCACTCTCATAAATTTTGTCAATTGATGTTGGCTTTGTCTTTCCACTTTCATCTAATCTTATTCACAAGTGATATTACATGGTCCCAGATTCTTAAGGGCTGGTGCTAGCAATGTCTCCAAGTAGTTTGACATACTTACTATTTGGAGATTTTCTGAGCCTTGGGGCAGAACCTGGAGACCATGTTTACAGTGAGAACAGAAGTTTTGTAGTAACATATGTCCCAGAGGAGGGGAAAACTGTAGGAGTTGGGATGACATTGATTAGTAGTTAAGAGAGAGAATCACAGAATTTTCAAAAGAAGAAGAAAAGCGAGAACAGAACAGACCCAGTCTGATACTCTATAGGAATGTACAGGTTCTGCTCATGCACACACACACACACACACAAGCCAGTTGAAGGAATTTACTGGTTCCCAAGGTCTCTCCCCCATATCTGGAAAGTCAGCAGGTGATAGTGCAGTAGGTTTACAGAGACATCTGCCCTTTTACTTCCATCCTGTCTTTCTTCTGAAGCCTCAGTATCTCCCAGTCATTTTAAGAAGTCAACTTCTAACCCTTTGGGACTTTATTAAGTACAGTAATTCCATTGCACTAAACATAAAGCCTTTGACACATCCCCTGACAGTAATCCATTCCTCGAAGAGCTTAGGAGCCTGAGCAGCTGCAGAATGTTTTCATTATGGAGCTCTGGGCTTTCTCTTGTCTAGAGCTTTAAGTACTGATGTTCAGCCACTTAACAAAGACCGCATTGCGATCCCTGGCCAAGTTTGCGACAAGGGAGTACAGTGTCCTAGTCAGGGTATAAGTCAGAAATCTTAGATTTAAAGTCTGCCCATTCCCTTTTCAATCTCCCTATCCACTAAAAGATTCTGAAATTGTTTAGAAAGTTGAACTTTATTGCCCTGAGGGAGTCCAGCATTTGTGTATATATTCAACCATTATATAAAGTAAGTAACCATTGGTAATAGAATTTAGTTTTACAGATAATAGGTGATAGTGTTATAGCAACACCCATTTATCTCTCTGTGCTTTAATAATTTATGAGCTCACAGATTTGCTATGCAAAGCTTAGTGCAGAATCAGAGAGAGCCCCTTGAAAGGGTCTTACAAACACAAAATCTCAGGTCGTGCACCAGACCTGCTAAATCAGAATCTGCCTTTAAAAAAGTCCACAGTTAATTCCAATGCATTTCAAAGCCTGGAAAGCTCTAGTTAGAGAGGATTTAGTTAATGCTTCTGAATTACTTAGCCTAAGAAGGAGGGTTCTGACACATTTTTTTTTCCTACCACACAAATAGCCAGATGGTACAGCATATAAATTGTTCTGATAAATAATTTTTTTTTTATTTTCCTCAAACTCATTTGGAAAACCACTTTGAATATTTTGTGTCAACTTAAAAATTAAGTCAAAAATTATTATACCCACTAGCCATAAATCTTTAAGAAATAAGGATCTGTTCATCCAGCCTTATAGGAAAAGTATTTAGCGCATAGTGTTGTGCAGGTACTTGTACTGCATTTGGCGTCTCATGCATGTTTTCTAAACAAGAATTACATGAGGTGAGTATCATTCCTCATATTGCTCTCATGGCATGAAAGCAGAAGGCCCAGTGAGGTTATGAGCTCATTCACAGCACAGCACTCAGTGAGCAATACTGGGGCTGCCTCACTGTGCATCTCCACCTCTGTCCACCATTCTGTGTAGGAGACAATTCATAAAAATTAGAAGACTTGAATTCTGAGCCATCATTAAGATCACATTTCCTAACTTCAGTGATATTTACTTTTGAGGCTGGATAATTTTTTGTTGCACGGTGGGGGCTGGGAGTTGTCCTGTGCCTTGTAGGATGTTTAGCAGCACTCCTGACCTCTACCCCCTAGATGTCATGCAGTAGTAAAACACCCACCTCTCACTTCACCTCATTTTCCTTTTCCCCACTTCCTCCACCTCCATCACCCCTTCCACCTACACCCTTTCCCCCTCCATTATCCCACCTCCATCTCCCACAATTGTGAAAATGAAAAATATCTATCACCAGACAATGAAAAATGTCTCCTGGAGGCAAAAGTACCTTGTTAGAAACACTGGTCTAGAAATATATGTAGGTTTATTTATTCTTAGTTTTCATCTTATTTTCTCTGTCTTCCTCATAAGATGCCCTCCCATCCCACCCCCAGTTAATGAAAGTTTCCAGATAACTAAGGCTTTCAGCCTTCCAGAATTGATGCCAATTTGTTTTCTCCATGTTCTTAGAGTTTCATGCTTTCACAAAAAAGGAGCTTCAACTTCTGTTTAATTAACCTGATCATTGCACTCACAAGTTTATGGGTCTTATTATTCTTCAGTGGTTGGACTAGAAGAGCAGCCCATAGGAAGGCAGTTGCCTTTATTATGGGAACAGTCCTAGTTTAGTAGATGAACATGCAGTCTCTCTAGCCCACATTCCTGTCCATCCCTTGTAGCTGTGTGATCTTGGGTAAGTTACAAAGTTACTAAGTTACTGCCACTCTGTTCTTTCATTCATTCATTCATTCATTCATTTGTTTGTTTGTTTTTTCATAAAGTAGAGTCCTACCTGATAGGGTTCTTGTGAGAATGAAATGAAAAGTCCAATTAACACATAAAATAGAATCTAATGCAGAGAATATCAACAATTGTTTTTAATCATTATTTCTTTGGGGATTATCTATACTTTAGGATCTTGTTAGGGATAGAAGGGGTTCCAGGCTCTCTTTCATATATACATACACCATGTGTTTTAAATTTTATTCTGATCAAAGGGTTAGTTAGCCTATATTTTACATATTTAAATATGTAACATATCCCATTTCCACCACAGCAATCTTCATAAATGAAGCTGAGATATCACTGAAACCCATGTGATCATTGTTAAAATGGGCTACTCTTTATTCATTAAAAGTACAAAAATGAAAAAAAACCTGATAACCTGAGAGAGGGTTATGTGTGATGCTGTGGCTGAGGGTAAATTAAATGAGCCTCATGAGACTTCTGGGCTCTTGGGTTTCATGGTTTTGCTTGGGAGCTGGGTACATGGAAGTGTGCAGTTGGTGAAAATTCATTCAGCTCTTCACTTATGACTCAGGCACCTTCCTCTATGTATTTATACTTTAGTAAAAGTTCAAACATACAGACTGATCCTTCATAGAAAACTAAAAACTTTGTTCTATACCTAATAATATTGTTTTTTGTGAAAAGTAGATGCACTCAGAGATAATACATTTTGGCATTTTGTTGTATTGTGGCTCCTGCATCATTCAAATGGTTTTCTAGGGAAGCCTGATTTCATAAGATCTGTCTGTGCATGTGTTATAAATGTGGGATGGAGCGTGAAAAATTATTATATGGTTGTTTACATTCATGTAACCAAACACAAACCTGATTTTTTTTAAAGCCCAAACATAATATTGAGAAATGCTACTTGGATGACTTCAACTATATTTTGGGTTGCTCATGCTATTGTTAATGTGAAAAATATAAATTATAGGTCCCCCTATTTTCATTATGAGACAATTTTATAGCTGTCAAATATGCTGAATTTCATACTTCCCACATTGCTACTAAGAATTTTTTAGTTCTTCTTTGGCTTTTTCCTCAGTAGCTGGAAAGTTGATATACTAGTAGTAATGCTTTTGTTACAAAGTTGTCAAAAATAAATATACCACACATAGCAAAGACAAGGAGAACTTAAATCCCAGAAAAAGATGAATTCCAAATTCTAACCATGCATGGTGAATAGAAGAGTTGTGGGTGGAATCATCACATTATGCTCTAATCTCTTCAAGTCAAGATGTCAACATGCCCTCCTTCCCCAATAACTATTGTTAAGAAGGCAATTTGACTGATAGGGGTCCTGTGTCCCTTTACTTCTTTTGCCCTGTCCTATGGAAGTGCTGATAAGCAGAGACCCAGTAATAAGACCCAAGGGCACAGAGTAGGTAGAGGAGGGGGAGAAAAAGATCAGTTACACCATTGATTGAACCCTTCGTAAGAAAAGCAGCCCATAAAATAATTTAGAATAGATTGCTTATGAAAAGCATCTTTAAATGAAAAAAAAAACTATCCAAGATGATGTAAAAATATAATATGATTCATAATTACAACAACAAAACCCCTACTGCCACTGCATAAAAGCAATTCGAAAGTTTCTGATAGCAATATTGAAACACCTTGGTCTTTATTTATTTTTAAATATATTGTATTGATTTTTCACAGAGAGGAAGGGAGAGGGATAGAAAGTTAGAAACATTGATGAGAGAGAGACCTCGATCAGCCACCTCCTGCACTAGGGATGTGCCCGCAACCAATGTACGTGCCCTTGACCGGAATAGAACCTGGGATCTTTCAGTCCACAGGCCGACACCCTATCCACTGAGCCAAACCAGTTTCGGCAACCTTGGTCTTTTTAAAAATGTTCTTGCATTTAATAGCAGAGGAGTTTAGGATTTATTTTAATATATCTATCTTTATCTATAAGCAACGTATATTAACTTCACCTATTAGAAGCCATTATTTTATGTTTAAAAACAGATTCACATTGAGATTCAGATCAGGTGAGATGCCATCATGAATGTCCTTCTTCTAATATAAACCATGTTTGTTTCCCCAAAGAACATGGTGACTTGGTGTGAGGGGTTCTCATTGGTCTGGTCATATAATATCGCTAGCTAACTTCTATGTTTAAAAGTCCTCTGCCTTTTCCCCGTTCTGTGTGTGGCCTTTTGAAGCCCTTTTCACAAAGGAAGGCGGAGTGGTTAGTAAGAAACTGTAACTGCCTTGCCTCCGGTTCAAAGGCTAAGAACCCGCTTCATCCCTGGGGTAGAAGGTGGAATTCTGGTGAGGGCATTGGGCATGCCCTTTGTTTCCTCTATTCACTCGGAGTCTTTGTTAGGTTCTCATTAACTGTTATTAATAAGCATTAATTCAAAGCATGACTACAAAATTCCAGGAAGAGTCAAACAGCAGAATGAACACTGAGAAGAATGTGAGACAACCACAGAAGTCAAGGTCAGACACCTTCACTAAATAAAATGGCCAGTGGCAGACATGTCTTGAGGGGAGCAAGATTATTTCTGTGTTTGACACAAAGGCTCTAAAAGGATCAGGACCACCAACTACAACACATGCATCTATACCATAAATATTTCCCCATGTGTTTGTGTATTATAAACAGTCACAAAAGATTTGGAAAGGATAAATGTTTAATAACTAATCTCAATGACAAATTATTGTTTGGCAGAAATTATGCTGGATATGCCATTTATTTGGGAAAAGATTTCGAATGGCATTATCTTCTAGATCCCCTGACATTGTTCCACCACTCAGGCCAGAGCTTCTTAATCGCCGTGAACCCTGTCTATATCAAATATCAGCTTATCATACAGTCACAGTTTATTCTCTAAAAATAAGGGTCAACCTAAAAAAAGCAAAGCAGGCATGAGACTAACTTTCCTTCCAAAGTGAAGCTTATTGTTTAGTGAGCTGCTCACGACTTTTGGGTAACTTACAGCTCCACAGTCAGTCAGCCCCCGGAGCTATCCCCATGAAGCTGAATAACATCTGTCTCAGCCTGCCAAAAGCTTTCTCAGCTCAGTGCTACCCTTGAATGGCACTCTGTCATTATGCTATATTTAGGGCATGAAAGTTGTAATTAGCTTTGTTCTGCTGCAAATGGATCCAGCCTCAGATGCAATATAAAAGGTAATAAAATAGGTAGGCAGATATAAAAACCTGTATAAGCATTCTATGCAGAAAAATTCCAAGATTCCCAAACTTATGAAAGAACCCAAGAAAGGGAATGCTCATGGCTTCAAAAGCAGTAGATGCCACCTAAGAAGACATATGTAGGTATAGCCAGATTGCAACAGAATGTTTAATCAAGGCCCCATCTGAATCCCACACCAATCCCTACTTCCACCCACTGAGGTAACTCTTCTATGATTTGATGATAGCTGCTGGAAACTGCTTTTTCTAATATGGCATCATATTTATTTAAGGGGCCATTTTTGTCTGAAAATGGACTTTTAGAATTCTATTGTTAAATATCTTTGCATTACCTGTTCTAGATACTGTCTAGGATTGGGGCCATCTGTTTTTATCACACACAGCTGTGTGTTTGCAGGAGTGGCTAATACTTAAGAGAAAAGAACTGGCAGGGTAGGGAAGTACTAAACCATAAGGTCCACAGTGCCAAATTGCTGTTACTAAATGATGTATCCCCTTTTACTCCCCAAAGGATTATGGACTCCTTGAAGATGAAATCTTCAATTGCCTCTTTCACAAGTTTTAGTTAAACATGGGTCAACTATAGATTATTAAAAAATGCTCATTGAATCATCAAGTGGGTGCACTTACTAGTAGAAAATAAAATTCTTTTTCAAGACCCAGGGAAAATATTTTATAAACTAGAGGCCCAGTGCATGAAATTTGTGCATGGGGTGGGGGGGTGTCCCTCAGCCCAACCTGCGCGCTCTCCAATCTGGGACCCCTCGAGGGATGTCCAACTACCTGTTTAGGCCTGATCCAGGATCCCTCTCACAATAGTTGGACATCCCTCTCACAATCTAGGACTGCTCTCTCCCAACTGCTCACCTGCCTGCCTTCCTGATTGCCTCTAACCACTTCTGCCTGCCAGCCTGATCACCCCCAAACCACTCCCCTGCCAGCCTGATTTCCCCTAACTTCCCTCCCCTGCAGGCCTGGTCACTCTTAAGTGCCCTCCTCTGCAGGACTGGTCACCTTTAACTGCCCTCCCCTGCAGGCCTGGGTCCCCCCTAACTGCCCTCCCCTGTAGGCCTAGTTCTCCCAACTGCCTTTCCCTGTAGGCCCGGTCACCTCCAACTTTCTTCCTCTGCTGGCCTGATCACCCATAACTGCCCTTCCTGCAGGCTTGATATCCCCCAACTGCTCTCCCTTGCAGGCCTAGTCCCTCCAAACTGTCCTCCCCTGCTGGTCTGATTGCACACAACTGCCCTTCCTTGCAGGCCTGGTCCCTCCCAACTGCTCTCCTCTGCTGGCCATCTTATGGTAGCCATCTTGTGTCCACATGGGGACAGAATCTTTGACCACATGAGGGCAGCCATCTTGTGTGTTGGAGTGAAGGCCAATCTGCATATTACTCTTTTATTAGATAGGATAGAGGTCTGGTGCATGGGTCAGGGCCAGCTGGTTTGCCCTAAAGGGTGTCCTGGATCAGGGTGGGGGTTTCCTTGGGGCGTGGGGCAGCCTGGGTGAGGAGCCTGTGGTGGTCTGCTGGCCAGCCATGCCCCCTGGAGACCTAAGTGGAGGCCTTGGTATCTGGGATTTATCTTCTACAATTGAAACTTTGTAGCCTGGAACAGAGCCAAGCCTCCTGCTCTCTCTATGGTGGCTGCCATTTCTGTTGTGATTTATCTATCTTCTATAATTGAAACTTTGTAGTTTTGAGTGGAGGCCTGGGCCCATCAGGGTGTATATAAAGCTTGGCTTCCTCCATTGCCAGGGAAACTCAAGCCTCCCTCCTGCTCACTCTGTGGCCACAGCCATCTTACCTGGGGTTAGTTTGCATAGTGGTTCCTAATTGGCTGGTGGGCGTAGTTTGTGGGCCTGGCTTGTGCTGTACCAGAATGATGGTTAATTTGCATATTACTGTTTTATTAGATAGGATAATCTTTATTCAGGTTTGTGTTTCAGCATCATGCAAAACTTTGGAGAGCCTTTTATACTAGTAAGTTTCTTCAGTCAATATAAATATAAATATACATATATATATCATATACATATAAATATAAATGAAACAGATGGATAAATTTAAGGAAAGATTTTTAAAGAAAGAAGAAGTATGAATTTGTGTGTGTCTAAAAGTATAAAGAGATAAAAGAGAAAAGCAAAGAAAGGTGGTACAAAGGATAGTAATGAAAGTATATTGATGAGTTGGGATATAATTCCTAACTTGAGGGTAGGACGTATTATGGCTGCAATATCTTCAGGAATTGGCTATGGTGTGAATATTATTTCTTTTGTTTTGTGGATTATGGGAGATAAAGTTGGTGGGGAAGCATCCTTCATTTAACTTAAAGGAGGGTCCTAAGAGTAGAAAGAGTGGTATTATGCAGATAAAGAGAAGGGACCTCAATTTGTAGACACAGAAATTTTCTTTCTGTCCCTTGGATTTGTATGTAGTGAGATGAGCTAGAGGTACAAGAACATCTAAGACAAAAAGTTCAAATAATGCCTTATATTCATATAGCCTTTAACAATGTTCTCAAGTATTTTTGCATTGGTGTTCATATTTAATCTGCATAGCTCTTTGATATGGAATGCTCAAGCTTATTTTTGTGAAGAATGAACTGAGTCTAGAAGTCAAGAAACCTGATTAACCTAGTTCTCAGCTAGTTAAAAGCAAAGGCAAGGCCGAAACCAGTTTGGCTCAGTGGATAAAGTGTCAGCCTGTGCACTGAAGGATCCTGGGTTCAATTTCGGTCAAGGGCATGTATCTTGGTTGCAGGCACATCCTCATTAGGGGGCGGGCAGGAGGCAGCTGATTGATGTCTCTCTCTCATTGATGTTCCTAACTCTCTGTCCCTCTCCCTTCCTCTCTGTAAAAAATCAATAAAATATATTAAAAAAAATAAAATAAAAGCAAAGGCAAGATTCAAATCTAGATCAGCCTCCAGGTGAATGCTCAGTTAAGCCTTCCACTCGCTGTCCTGAAAAGAGCAATCTTGAAGGGAAAGCAGATATCCAGGATGTTTACAATTTCTAAGAGGGCTCTTAAGAAAAGTAGTTATAATCCATAGCCAAAATTTCATCTGCTTTTTTATAACCAAAGTGTACAAAATCCCATTGTTGGTAGTGTCAGCCTCCATTTCTTCATTAGCTTTAGGAAGCAAGAATAACCATTTCTCTTCTTTTGGCCACTAATTAGAAAGCATGGAATTTGGGTCTGACAAAGTAATTATAATGTCAAGGATCCAGAGAAGTTGAGGATTAAATAAAGACATTTGGTGATGTCTATTCATTTCTCTGATGACATTTTGCAGTTATCTCTAAGGGAAGTTATCCAACGTTCTAGTGCACATTTCTTCATGCTAATTGAGTGTACATTTCTTCATTTGTTATAATAAACTAGAGACCCAGTGCATGAAATTTGTGCATGGGGTGTGTGTGTGTGTCCCTCACATTAGCCTGCATCCTCTCCAATCTGGGACATCGCTCTCACAATCCAGGACTGTTGGCTCCCAACTGCTCATCTGCCTGCCTTCCTAATTGCCCCTAATCGCTTCTGCATGCCAGCCTGATCATTCCCTAACCACTCCCCTGACAGCCTGATTGATGCTAACTGCTCCCCCTCTAGCATGATCACCCCCAACTGCCTCCCTTATAGGCCTGGTCCTTCCCAACTAACCTCCCTTGATGGCCATATTGTCATGGCCATCTTGTGTTCACATGTGGGCAGCCATCTTTGACCACATGAGGCAGCCATCTTGTGTATTGGAGTGATGGTCAATTTGTATATTACTATTTTGTTAGATAGGATAGAGGCCTGATGCACAGGTTGGGCAAGATGGTTTGCCCTGAAGGGTGTCCTGGATCAGGGTGGGGGTTCCCTTGGGGAAAGGAGCAGCCTAGGCAAGGGGCCTGTGGTAGTTTGCAGGTTGGCCATGCCCTCCGGCAACCCAAGAGGAGGCCCTGATATCTAGGGTTTATTTATCTTCTATAATTGAAACTTTGTAGCCTTGAGCAGAGCCAAGCTTCCTGCTCAGTACGTAGCCACAACCATTTTTGTTGGGATTTATTTATCTTCTATAATTGAAACTTTGCAGCCTTGAGTACAGGCCTGGGATAGCCAGGGTGGCAGGGAAGCTTGGTGTCCTCCATTGCCGGGGAAATCCAAGCCTCCTGCTTGCTATAGCTCCGTGGCTGTGTTAATTTGCATACTCTGTCCTGATTGGCTGGTGGGCATGGCTTGTAGGTGTATTGGAAGTACAGTCAATTTGCATATTATTCTTTTATTAGATAGGAAGTGCTTTTCTGTGGAAGGAGGTCAGAGGCTTGGATTTTTATTTTTATTTTCTAACCATAGCATTTTTTCAGTTTGGACATTGAGTATCATGCATTCTGTAAGAAGAAGAGAAGAAAAATAGGAGATATGAAAAATTTAATTACATTTATTTTATGTAGCTTAGTCTTGAAATATCCTTAATGCCTTAGCATTGTAACAAAAAGTCCAGTTATAAATCTTTATACTATTTAGAACAAGAGGCATTTTTTTTTTTCATTCACAGAGAGCTTCATTTGTTTTCCCAAAGTTGACTTTTTCATATTTCAGAACCAGGCATTTGAAAGATTTGACATTTTACAGTTGATGACAGAAAATGGAAAAAAAACACAAGCTTTTTTTTCCTCCCCCATTCTGCTTTCATAATTCTATCCTGGCTCAACATAATGTTTCTTTTCTCCCCTTAAAATTTCCAAAACTGTTTATACTGTTGTGATAAGACCAAAGCAGTGAGTTTAAGACTGGAAATAATTCTCCTTAGGAAAATGTTGAAAATGTGATTGGGAGGGAAGTGGATGGGAGGAAGGAGAACCCTGGTGATGCTGTTTCTTTGACAGAGTCACTCAGCTTCCTTTATACCACTCAAATAGTAGAAAGCCAATCCACCACACTTTCATCCCAACTCAGGTTTCAATACTGTACATTTTTGAAAAAGATGTGTGAAGGTTCTCTTTGTGTATCTATCAACCTATCTATATTGCATGATACTTTCAGCCAAAAACCAAAGACAATCTTTTTTTTTTTAATCTGAGAGGGATTTGGAAAGTCTTAGTATTAGCCCCCAAATAAAATGAGTTTTGATATTAAATCTTACACTTATTATGAACATTAGCTCTCATTTTCTCTTTATTTTTTTGACACAGAATTCTCACAGGTGGTTCTAATTAGACATAAATAGTGACAGTGGCTAGTTTGACTAAATCCAGATCCCTGCCAAGAGTAATGGAAACAAGTCTCAGTTCACCTTCCTAAGAAATGGAATCTTTATTGAGACAGTTCAAGGAAATGACGCCTATGACAAGATGTAAAACCATGGCTTGAGCCCCTTTGTGTTTTCTTCCTTTAAGGAGTCAAAACAGCATTAAACACCTAATGCCATGCTTCTTGTGCCTGTATTAAATTCCAGGTTTCTTAAAGAAGTCTTGTATTCCCCTAAGACAAACTCTGTTCACTTTGCCATCTATTATAAAAAATACAAGCCATGCATGTTCTATTTATTGTCGATCATTTCACCCTTTTGTTTGGCATAGTAGAATGGCTTTGATGATCTGTCAAGTTATTTCTTAAATAATCTACTGATTTCATGAAAAGTCTCTATTACCCATAGATGGGTTGAGCCATAGAGAAAGTAAAAATTCTTTTTGAAAATAGTTTCCCTAAAGTGGTCGGCAAACTCATTAGTCAACAGAGCCAAATATCAGCAGTACAACAATTGAAATTTCTTTTGAAAGCCAAATATTTTAAACTTAAACTTCTTCTAACTCCACTTCTTCAAAACAGGCTCGCTCAGGCCATGGTATTTTGTAGAAGAGCCACACTCAAGGGGCCAAAGAGCCACATGTGGCTTGCGAGGCTCGGTTTTCCAACCACTGCTCTAAACCAATCAGTTAATAAAAATTAGATTGCTTAGCTTCCATATTCTATGATAATACAATTTCTCCCTAATTGCATTCTCTTTCTTATTAATTCACTTTTGTTTTCATGAAGCAAACACTTTCATCCTTGGCTAAAAAATATCTCTAGAAATCCATTCTGTTATTTAATGAATATCCTGAGTAATTTTTACATATTCTTAAGTAGGACTATTGCATACAGTATGTCTCTGCATTAGGACACCAGTCAATGAGGTTAGTAAAGTTTGAAATTCAGCCCAAGCATGTACCATTTAACAAGCCTCATTACCTTCCTGGGAAGGGCTGTGTCTGCCTGCAAGAAGCTGTAGATCTTGTAATTTGCAGAGGCTGAGCTTGCTGATCCCACTCAAGCCCTTCTTGCAGATCAATCAAAATATAAAGAAAAGAAAAAGGATTACTTACTTCTTTTGGCTTAGTCTCCAAATACTTAAATATGTTTCTGTCTGTCAGTGAATAAAAATATTAAGTGAACCTGAACGCTTAATTCTCCCCACCCCTGAAATGTGATAAGATATGATATACCAGCCACTGACACCTCACTGTGTGATTTCTTTTCATGGACACTAAGCTCCCTGAAATATGGGTGCTCTTGGCTGACTGATTTGATGCACACTGATAGATAGATTCATAATTCTGGGAGAAGGAAGAAAAGCCTAGAGAAACATATATGCCCCTCCTCCAGATGGTGGTAAATATATTGTTGACTAACCACTTTTCTGAGCAGTTGGTGATGCTCTATTTCTACTTTTTCTATATGTGTCCCTAGCATATAGCATAAGATAGCACGAGTGTAATCAATAGTTTTTAAAACTGTTTTTATGAAACATGACTTTGTTGTGAATATTTTGATGATAATAATTATCATTATTATTATTATTATTATTATTATTATTATATCTCAGACAAAACTACCTTTGAGTTCACAATACTCATAATTCCTGGATATTGTCTTGGATAATGAGATTAAAAGTATGAAGGAAAGCAAATCAAAACCGAGTCAGTAACTTATAAAGAGCAAGCATTTGGGAATTTTAGCAGCTGAAATTGATGTCAACTGAATATCCTTTGTAGGTCTTTTAGCTCCCACTGTTCACAGATGTAACATATATATTATTTATATCAGTGCAAAAACTATGGCTCTTTGTTGGTGGTTGGATTCCTAATGAGGATGACCTATGGGGAAAGGCCTAAAATGTCAGTCCCATCCTTTTAAAGAATGGTAACAAAATAGATATTCCTGTTCTTTTACTCTGGAGAATGCTTTTGATCTTATCAGGGGATCCACTGATAATGAGAGGTGTCCTGGAGAGAAATATCAGTCTCAAAAGATAGAACATATTATCGTTTTTGCTGATATCACCACCAATCTAAGGAATCCTAAGAAGCCTGGAGAAGTTATAAATGATTCAGTTAATAGCTTATCTCTAAGGTTTTTTTCTGGTTCAGGGAGGTGATAAATATGGAAGAACTAAGTCTTGGATATTCTTAGGATTTAAAAAAGTTGTTTGCAAGTGAGGTTCAACATTGTACAATTTCAGAAAGGAATCATTGTGAGTAAACTTTTTAACTCCTATCTACTTCCTGAACCTAACAGACCTACAGTACCCCTTGGTCAAAATTTCAGACCTTGATCCAATTTGCCTTAATCTCAGATGTTTATGTCAAACCTGTCTTTACCAAATAAGAAAAATTTTCAAGCAGCTGATTTTAGAATGAGAAATATTGGCTAAGAATCTTAGGGGATTAAAGGCACCTTGATCATATTTTTGTTTTTACTCCCTCAACTCCTCTATTTTTTATCTTTATCTTTTTCTCTGGTTGCTTTAAAAAATAATTAATCTTTCTGTAGTCAATGACAGCAGCTAAAAGTTTCTAGGCCACATAGCAGCCTTAATCTCTTTCATCACCTCACCAGGAGCTTTGGTCAGGAGTCCTCTCTGCTCTTCTCCTAGCTAGCAGAACACCTACTGGTATTACCAAGTCCAACAATAGAGACCGTTCCTTAACACCCAATTTCTGCTACCTACCTACAATTGATATTCACCATTTTATCAGTAGAGTTATCGATGAGAGTCTGCGCTTGTTGACCTTATATGGCAACTTTTAAACACATCACTTCAGCTTTTTCTTTCCTAGTTCTGGAAACTGCCTGTCAGGGCCACCTTTCTCTTGTTGACATTTCTATTTTCTCAAACAAGGAGGTCCAAAGGGGAATTCAACCTGGCACTATAACCCTAGACCCGTGGTCGGCAAACTGAGGCTCACGAGCTGCATGCAGCTCTTTGGTACCTTGAGTGTGGCTCTTCCACAAAATACCATGGCCTGGGCAAGTCTATTTTGAAGTGGCATTAGAAGTTTAAGTTTAAAAAATTTGGCTCTCAAAAGAAGTTTCAATCGTTGTACTGTTGGTATTTGGCTCTGTTGACTAATGAGTTTACCAACCACTGCCCTGGTTTGATTTAAATAATTGTACTGATCAGTTTTTGTCTTGGAAAGTTAACATGGATTCTATTCTTCAATTTTGTCATGAACTCACCTAAAAGTCATCTTCCCATGTCTTGCTGGGAGAGGACACAGTGAAAAAATTTAGGTATAACTGGCTTTGGATTCCTTGTATGTCTGACCCTTCTGCTCTGCGTGCTTTTCCCATTTGTAATCACAGTGGTTATTTCAAACATCAATTCTAATTCTAAAGTGACATGCAATCTAGATTTTAAGTATGTACATTTCATTTGAATTTCTCTCAAAAGATGTAATATGAATATTGTAATATAAAAAATGTTATGCGACTTGCTAAGGTAATAACCTTTTAAACTACTGTGTACAGTGATCATAAAAGTGAAGTATAAAATTCATGGAATTGAAAAGGAGCAGTTTTGGGAGATAAGAATTTTATGTCTTAAAAGTCCAATTGGCTGAGAGGAGATGAGTGGATAGTCTTGGTAATGCCAAATATCAATACACTTAGTAGATATATCTAGTCAGGTCACAGTATAAGGGAAACAATTGAATTTATCTGTTTGTTATATTTGCGTAGCATACTCATACTCACTCACTGTGAGGTGTATTTTGCAAGAAAGAATTACCTGATTACTAAACTAACTTTCAGACCACATGTTTCATGCTAAGTGCCCAGCCCCTGTTAATGTAGGAAATGATTCAGAGTGAAAAGAGCCAGTACAGTATCCTAATTCCTTAGTGGAAAATTCCCAGCTACCAAATGAGTAGGGTTTTGGGAGAGCAGGGTCATTACCTGAGAATAAGTGGTTAGAAATACCTGGTGCACACACCCTCCTAGTCATTCCTCTCCTAGAGGCAGGCAAAGTTCAACCTCCCCAGTGACTCTGCCTCTTGTCTGGATACTGAGCCAAAAGTCACAGCCAGAATTTTCAACTTAGAAAAAAAGGGAAAGAGGCAAGCGAGTCTTCTTTTCCTATTCTTTTTTTCTCTAATTAGAAAAATATAGTTTCTCTTCTTAGCAGACAAGAAGAAGTTATATAAAATCTTAACATTTAAAGATCCTGGATGTCTGCCACCCCAACACCCAGTCTGAGAGTTAACACATAAACCTATTAGGAAGGGAGAATGGAAAAGTCATATCCCTTGGCTCTTAGATAAATTGTTTTTTTAACTCTTGGAAATTATGAAAAAAAGGAATGTTACATCAACTCTGAAAGTTGTAGAAGTAAAGTCAAGGTTGTTCCTCAGATGTTTCATTCCCAAAACAGAACATTAGAACTTACCAGCACCACATGCAAAAGTTCTGTGCTTCATCAGACACTTTGGGAATCTGGAGGGAAGGCCTAGGTCCAGCAGGCTCATGTTATAGAGTGTAAACTTCGGGAAGGCAGCATTGCAGTTTTAATTCCTTAAACACTCTCTGACAAAGAGGAGGCATATTCTTGTTGAATAAATGAATGACTAAATACTTATCAAACAAACTGAATTCCCTAGTTGGCAAAAAGTGATCAGCAAACAAATGATATGCACAGAATTTGATGTGAGGCCCTTACAGCATGAGAAAAGTGAATTCAATATGAATGGTCTGTAAATTATGTAAGAATTCTAAGCAAAAAAAATAATAATACAATAAATGAAATAAAGCAAACTCAGTGGCATCTTTTCTAGTAAATCATTTTTTAATGCAAAAATTATCTGTATATGTGTACCAAAAGGCAAGGGGCAGTACATATTCAGAAAAAATAAAAGTTTGGAAAGCAATTTTTTTTTCAGTGATTTTTTTCATTAGTTTTCTTCTCAGGGTTAACCTGGGAAGAAATGCAAGTCTGTATATTCTTTCTAGACTGTTCTTCCTAATTAGGTGGATGTCTGGAGAGATGCATGTAATGTTAATAATGCTCAGATTTGACATAAGCCATTTTAATAGAGAGAGACTCTTTGAAGGTAAGCAAAAGGGATAATAACTCTTGGCAGTATTATTGTTCAGGAAATTTCAATTCTTTCATAGGAAACTGAAAATACTTAGAGGATTAAAGTGAATACAATACACAGATGAAAATCCCCATTTGGGAGCTGGATTTTCTCAAACAGGTTTCTATGTTGACTGTTCCAACAATTGTCCTACTTAGCCTTAGGCTCTTCATGCTATAGAGCATAGCATTGCTTAACAGATAGAGGTATTTTAGCCTGATAAATCAAGTGTTGAGATAAAGCATTATGTGTTATATGCTCCCCTATACTATTCACAAATACTCTGTTGAATGCTAATTCCTGACCAAGTATTTTTTAATTACTGTAGTCCTTGACTTCTATGTCAGGACACTAGATTTCCCTGCCATCTCAGCAGAGAACACCATACATAGAGACAACAATCCCAAGAGAGAACCTGTGTGCTGTTTACAGCAAGGCAGTCTTCACACTGCTGGTTCTTAACTCTGGGCTGCATTTAATGGGACAGAATGTCATTTGTGACTTCTCAGACTCTAAGAACATTTTCTTTCTTTTTTGTAATAGCATCGGTTACTTGTATCCCATGAGAAGTGTAAAACTCAGGCAATGCACTTGGCATAGAATCATAGATCCTCAGCATGGGGGGATTTTAAAGATGATCTAAGATTGGTTTGTAAATGTTAACGAAAATAAGAAAAATTTGAGACTCATGCTTAAAAACAGATACTTGGCCTTCATGCCTAAATCTATTTCCATGGTATATACTGTAAGTAATCTGAAGAGACCACTTATATTTATTTTACATTTATATTCTTTGCTTGGGATTATATCTTTTCTCTTCAATTAATTCATTCATTCTGTTTATGTCTCTCTTGCATATTGATTTCTTCAATTGGTTATTCTTGTCAGTGGTAGGCAAACTCATTAGTCAACAGAGCCAAATATCAACAGTACAATGATTAAAATTTATTTTGAGAGTGAAATTTTTTAAACCTAAACTTCTTCTAATGCCAATTCTTCAAAATAGACTCACCCAGACCATTGTATTTTGTGGAAGAGCCACACTCAAGGGGCCAAAGAGCTTGTGAGCTGCAGTTTGCCAACCATGGTTCTAGTGTATCTGTGTATACTTGCAATTAATGGCTTGATTTATCAATATAAGCAATTGAAGTAGGTATGTGTGGACATAACACGAATAGTAAAAATTATATTCTGAAGAGAGGCTGGCAGGGTGGAAGGGAGACAGGTGTGGCTCTCCTTTAGGATAAAGGGGAGTGTCCTTATGAAGTGTCAGTGGAAGAGTCTTCTAGTCCATGTAGTGACAGAAACATGCCTGTTGTACTACTTCCATTTTCTCAGCCTCAGTACATCTCTGGAGTTACTTCTGGGCATATCCCCAACTTTATTCAAAAAAGATTGTCTTTTGGATTTTGACTGAGGGCAAGTGCCTTAGTTATTATCTCTCTGGGTGTCAGACTGCCCTGGTGTTGTCCACTGACTACCTCACTGCTCCTTATCACAGTTGGCTTCTGAAGCTTCATTACCAGGTTAATGTGAGTTTCTAATGAGAACTTCCACTTGTTTTAATAAAACAATTCTGGCTAAGCCTGTGCTGCACTTTGGGCTCTTCACCTTTTTTGGTTCCACACCTGGTTTGTATCTTCTGGACATTTCTCATTGTTTGAGCTGGCTGATGTAATCCTCAGTTTTATATTGTTGCCTTGAATTTATTCCTTTTATTTTTCTTTTGCTATGGGATTTTGGAAGGGAAGAGAGAGAAATGCATGCATTCAATAGCTACCTTGAATGTGAAACTGTTAACTGACCTTAACATATGGTTGGACCTTTACTCAAAATAATTGCTGACACACTAGTATTTCCTACTGTGGGCCACAATTCAATAACACTGCTTTTTCTATAGTTTAAATTATATGCTAGCCCTTTCTTATACAGTAATTCATCAATAATAATCTACCAATTATTATGTTTGACTCCAATTCCTAAGCTCTCAGTTCAAGTGAGGACTAATGTGGCCAAACCAATTAGTTTACTAATTAATAAACTTTCAGGTTATTCAATTTTTATATGTTCTCTCAGAAAGAGAATTTTGGGTGGGTGCTGTAAGCTTTGAATTCATTCCATTACTAAAATGTCTGATGCACAGAAGTCACATGGTCATTGATATAAAGATTTCAATAAAAGAATGAGATGGGGAATTATGTTTAGTCTTTGATAATGATGTCAGAAAAGTTTCATTCTTCATTCTTTTCAGGCAAGCCCTTAGCTTTTTGTCTGTTGGCTTCCTTTATTAAGCAGAATAAAATTATCTGGTAATTTATGTGTTAGAAAAAGCAACTTCTGAAGTTCTTCTTTTAAACTCATGCAAAAGTGAAGAAACAGAATAAAGTAATAGAAATATACTATTGAGGCACAACTGGTTTGGCTCAGTGGATAGAGCGTTGGCCTTCGGACTGAAGGATCCCAGGTTTGATTCCAGTCAAGGGCATGTACCTTGGTTGCGAACACATCCCCTGTCGGGGGTGTGTAGGAGGCAGCTAATCAATATTTCTTTCTCATCAATGTTTCTGACTCTCTCTCCCTTCTTCTCTGTAAAAAATCAATAAAATATATTAAAAAAAGAAATATACTATTGAATATAATAATATCCTAGCTAATAAAAGAGAAACATGCAAATTGACCATATTTCTGCTATGGCCACAAGCCATTCCCATCAGCCAATCAGGAGTGAGAATGCAAATTAACCCAACCAAGATGGTGGTTAATTTGCATATCCAGGCACAGAGCAAAGACTGAAGATAGCCTTGAAGGATGCCAAGTGATGAAGAAGAAAGTGAAGCTGCAGAGAAGCAAGTGGGAAGGCAGGGAAGCAGGTGGGGCTGCAGAGAAGGGAGGGAAGCAGGCGGGGCTGCAGAGAAGGCCACAGGAAGCCCTATTTTTGCAGGAATCTTCCTGTAATGGGCCTCTAATAGATTTAATAATGTAGTATGTTAGTAACAGAGTATGTTGTCATATCTACTAGTGTATTGCACTGTAATATGAAGTAGTAAATATATATGTAATATAGGATAATTTAATGATATAGAATATAGTAACAGAAATATAGTATAGAAGTGCCTATTCAAAACTAAACTATAATTCTAAATTAGAACCATATAGTGCTATAATTTTCTTCTCTTTCCTATAACTTATAATGTTGTAGCTTGAAACATGATGAGAAATAAGAAATATTGCAAAAATTTGGGATTCACATGGTTAAATCTATGTCACAGACCCCAGTTGCTTTCCACAGACTGACATGTGGAGTACCATTCTCTGGCATGTGAATTATTAACTCATTTTCTCTCATTTGGTTGCACTTTATTCTACACTAAGAACTTGTTCTTATGTTTCTTAGAACAACAGTGATCTTTTTATAATTCCTTTGATGAAAGAATGGAACTTCCTTTGTAATCTAATTTCTTTTTCTCAGCAATTCTCCATTGTTGACTTGGTATATCAGGAAAAAGAGGTATGGTGGTTAGGCATCAGCAGCCTCTTGCACAGTACCATGGATACTATTGTCATTTAGAAGACATACTTTGACCCCTGGGCATTCACGAATGCATACACTGCCATGATAGGCTGTATAAAGTGGGTCTCACCAAGTAGTGTGCTGGTTTACCTCTGAAGAGTGAAAAGGACACTGAGATTAGAGGAAGATGGATGTTGTCAATGGAAGCTGGAGAGGAGTTAGATGCTGATATTTGCAGCTGTGTCTGGTGAAGCACCGTGAAGAGGATAATTATACTCCATTCTCATCACCTTCCTCTGACTTGAAAATAGTTTAGATGGCCCCTTAATTAGTTTTGAGCTTCAGATGGGAACTATGCTATTAGTGGAATTTAACATGGGACTTTCCCAGGCCTTACAAATGATGACTGCCTTCTATGATAAATTAGAGAATATCCATCTTAATTTTAACCAACTACTTTAGGAGGATAGAATGTATTTGTAAGCTATGTGTGAAGTGAGGTCTAAATGATTGACTTGGTCAAAACAACTCACAATTTTCCCACTTCCTATGTCAGTAATTCAAAAACAGCTATTCTAAAGTCTTCCCTCTGGACTCTCTGTCACCAAGTGCAAGGGGTAGTTTGAGGTGACTCATGAAATGGTAACTGTTGTTATTGATAAAGACAGGACTTCAGTGTCAGCATCTGAGAATTAGTAGAGTGTGGAATGTGACTAACTGAAGATAGTAAGGATTTCAGTCATCCAGGAAATTTGGGAAAGGTAAAAATAAAATCTATGAATCTAAATAGTGAAGAGGTGAAATCTGAAATGTTTTTAACACAGCACACAACATAGCTACAAGAATAATTCTAAATACTATTCTGCCTGACAAGGGGCCAATGTAATTTTCTGGATTATTTTTGTTGGATACATCAATATTTTGACAATGATTTATTAAATCTTTGGATAATTTAGAAACTTTTGAAGGGCTAAGTGGTGAAGGTTTCATCATGCTTTATTGGCAAGTAATTAGGTATTTATAAAACTAAAAAAGTGGTATTTACTAACCACAAAGTATGTGTCCTTCTGAAACAGGAATTTTGGGGGGTGAAAAAGACAGGTTATAGAAAATTTTAAAAATTAAGGGGACCATGAAAGAAGCACAGGATTGCAGAGCAGCAGAAGGTATATTTCCATAGAATAGGGAAGCTGAAAAGCTGCAACAGGTACATTTTCATAGAATGAAGGAGCTGAGAACAGCAAAAGGTCTACATTTACAAAATAAAAAAAAGAAAGCCCTTTGTCCAGAAGGAGAAAAAGAAAGCCCAAAGGAAGTAGGAAAACAATAAACCCAGGAGTTACTATAGTAACCAGTCCAAAGTAGTAGTGACCAATCAGAAGGGATATAAAGGCACAAAGATCATAGCATTTATAAGCTGTAGGGAAAAGAAACTCAGTGGGACTCTTTCCCCCTCCCTACATGGGTATCTGTACTTGTTTTTTAATAAATCTCCACCTTTGCTATACCACCTTCTGTCTGTAGATTCATTCTTTGATTCTTGTGGACAAAGAATCCGGGTTCCAATCCAAAAATTCTGCTTCACTTCCAGCAAACTGATCAGGGGCAGAGGGAACTTTCTCGTATTTTTCAGTAACTGAATATATTTTTTAAAATGCATATTGTGCAGTGCAGGGGGGCGGGGCATAACATTCTCAATTTATAGACTCTCATTTTGCTATAGTATGGTGTGTCCCTCAAACTTCTCATTCATTTCTCTCAGTACCACATATTCTTTTGATGGCTGCTGCTGCTGCTGCTGCTTCTCCACTTGCAATGAGACTAAGATGATTTAACATCCAATTTAATTCCATATGAGACATCTGGAGTTTTTCAACCATTGACTCATTTAATAATAGGGATAGGAGGGAGCGAAGCAAATAGAAAGTAGGGTCCCAGGTGTGGATGATAGGTTATTTATTGATCTTTTTGTAAGTTAGTTTTATGTTTATTTTCTCTGCCTACAAAATAGAAACCAACAAAAGCAGTGATTCACTTCCTGAGCTGTCAGCAGCCACCCTGTCACCTTTGGCAGTGTTCACATACCCATAGATACATACGTCTCTTCAGTTCCCAGGTGCTTTTCCAAGGGGAGGTCCTCAGTTGAGTATCTCTCAGGCAATCTTTAAAAGAAAACAAGAAAAAAGTTAAATTGCAAGAGATATTTCACTTGGGGCATATTGGCTCCAAGAAAAACAACAACAACTGTGAGTAAATCTGTTTCTCCTTCCCCCACCCCAGGCTCAAAAGTAAAAATTGTCTACATTTAAATCAAAATGAGTGTGTGTGTTCCTTCTTGTTTTTAGACAATTAGATAAAACTCCCTATAAGGCCTGACAATCAACAGGACAATCATTTTGGAGGTGCTCTGAGTCCTGTTGATAGTGGGATTTTCAAGTTAGGCTAGACCTGTTCCAGAGACAGCAGGGCTGTGGGTGGTCAGTCCTTTCTCCTTTTTGAAATCTTATCATTGTCAGCCTCACTGAGATAAAATTCATTCTTAACTTCTTGAAGTTGTGGACATAGACTCACAGGGATTGTTTGTAGGGATGATTTCAGAAGTCCTTTATTGGTTACCAGAAGCCTGGTCCTACAACTCAAGTGGCTATATTAATCTCAGAAAGAAAAAAAAAATGACAGATGATGCTTTAATTTCTTTTTTTAAATTAAACATTGGAAAAATAGATTTTTCAGTTTAAGTGTTAAAGTTTAATGTAGAAGGCTACACAAATTATATCAGGGTTTCTGAGGTTTTATTAAGATGACCCATGTGATTTATCCACTGAATTTCTAAAACTGCATAAGTTTGGGTATGAAATATTTCTTTTTAAAATTTTTTTTATTCTATTAATTTTTTATACATATCTCCCCAGAGCCCCCCCTCCCTCCCAGGCATACCCCAACCCCCCAGTGTCTATGGTCATTGGTTATGCTTATATGCATGCATACAAGTCCTTTGATTGATCTCTTATCTATCTCACCTAACCTTAATCTTCCTGCTGTAATTTCACAGTCTGTTTGAAGCTGTACTGCCTCTGTATCTATCCTTTTGTTCATCAATTTATGTTGTTCTTTATTATCCACAAATGAGTGAGATCATGTAATGCTTCTCCTTCATTGACTGGCTTATTTCACTAAGCATAAGGCTCTCCAGTTCCAACCAGGTTACTGCAAATGGTAAGAGTTCCTTCATTTTAATGGCAGCATAGAATTCCATTGTGTAGATGTACCATAGTTTTCTGATCCACTCATCTGCTGACGGGCACCTAGGCTGTTTCCAAATTGTAGCTATTGTAAATTGTGCTGCTATGAACATAGGGGTGCATAAATCCTTTCTGATTCGTGCTTGTGATTTCTTAGGATAAATTCCTAAGAGTGGGATTACAGGTTCAAATGGGAGATCCATTTTTAGTTTTCTGAGGAAACTCCATACTTTTCTCACAGTGGCTGCACCAGTCTGCATTCCCACCAACAGTGCACAAGGGTTCCTTTTTCTCCGCATCCTCACCAACACTTGCCGTTTGTTGATTTGTTGATGATTGCCATTCTGACCGGTGTAAGATGGTATCGTATTGTCATTTTGATTTGCATCTCTCGGATGATTAGTGACTTTGAACATGTTTTCATGTGTCTCTTGGCCTTCCTTCTGTCATCTTTAGAAAAGGTTCTATTTAGGTCCATTGCCCATTTTTTTATTGGATCATTTATCTTCCTTTTATTAAGTTGTATAAGTTGACAGTAGATTTTGGAGATTAAACCTTTATCAGTGATAACATTTGCAAATATGTTCTCCCATACAGTGGGCTTTCTTGTTGTTTTGTTGATGGTTTCTTTGCTGTGCAAAAGCTTTTTATTTTAATGTAGTCCCATTTATTTTTTCTTTAGCTTCCATTGCTTTTGGAGCAGTATCAGTGAAGAAGTTTTTTTGGCATATATCTGAGATTGTGCTGCCTGTGGATTCCTCTAGTATTTTTATGGTTTCCTTTCTAATGTGTAAGTCCTGTATCTATTTTGAGTTTATTTTTGTATTTGGTGTAAGTTGGTGGTCCAGTTTAATTTTTTTGCATGTATCTGTCCAATTTTCCCAACACCATTTATTGAAGAGGCTATCTTGGCTCCATTGTATGTTCATGCCTCCTTTGTCAAATATTAGTTGAGCATAGTGGTTTGGTTGGATATCTGGGTTCTCTATTCTATTCCATTGGTCTATATGTCTGTTCTTATGCCAGTACCAGGCTGTTTTGAGAACAGTTGTTTTGTAATATAGCTTGAAATCTGGTATTGAGATCCCACCTACTTTATTATTCTTTCTCAGAATTGCTGTGGCTATTGTTCCAGATGAATCTATGAAGAATTCTTTCTAGGTCTGTGAAATATGTCATTGGTATTTTAATGGGTAGTGCCTTGAATCTATAGATTGCTCTGGGTAGTATGGACATTTTAATGATGTAGATTCTCCCAATCCATGAGCATGGTATGCTCTTCCATCTGTTAACATCTTCCTCTATCTCTTTTTTCAGTGTCCTATAGTTTTCTACATATAGGTCTTTTACCTCTTTAGTTAGGTTTATTCCTAGGTATCTTATTTTTTTTGGTGCGATGGTAAATGGGATTGCTTTTTTAGGCTCTCTTTCTGTAATTTCACTATTAGTGTATAGAAATGCCACAGACTTCTTAGCATTAATTTTGTATTCTGCTACATTGCCGAATTAATTAATTAAGTCAATTAGTTTTGGAATGGAGTCCTTTGGGTTTTTTATGTACAGTATCATGTCATCTGCAAATAAGGACAGCTTTACCTCTTCTTTTCCAATTTGGATGCCTTTTATTTCTTCTTCTTGTCTAATTGCAATGGCTAATACTTCTAGTACTATGTCAAACAGGAGAGGTGAGAGTAGGCATCCCTGTCTTGTTCCTGTTCTTAGGGGAAATGGTTTTAGTTTTTGCCCATTGAGTATGATGTTAGCTCTGGGTTTATCATATATGGCTTTTATGATGTTGAGATATGATCCTTCTATTCCTACTTTGCTGAGAGTTTTTATCAAGAAAGGGTGTTGGATTTTGTCAAATGCTTTTTCTGCATCAATTGATATGACTATGTGATTTTTGTCTCTCAATTTGTTTATGTGATGTATCACGTTTATTGATTTGCAGATATTGCACCATCCCTGCATTCCTGGGATGAATCCTACTTGGTCATGGTGTATTATCTTCCTGATGTACTGCTGGATCCGATTTGCTAGAATTTTGTTGAGGATTTTGGCATCTATGTTCATGAGAGATATTGGCCTATAATTCTCTTTCATTGTGTTGTCTTTATCTTGTTTTGGTATTAGGGTGATGCTGGCTTCATAGAAGGTGTTTGGAAGTGTTCCTTCTTCTTGAATGTTTTTGAATAGTCTGAGGAGGAAGGGTATGAAATATTTCTATGGCCAGAGACTTATGTAAAAGTTGTGTGTGAATGTTAGTGAATATATATTTTTATAATATTTTTTACACTATATATATATATAATTGGACCAAGTACACTTGGGGGGAAAATCTGTAATACTGCAATATCTTGAGTATTAAAATTGATGTTATTCATGGGAATGCTCTGAAAACTTCATTGGCTATAAGGCGTCTGAGAAGATTTAAAATTGTCCCTTCAGTGGATAACAAGTGAATAATGATAAAGCCACTGAGAACTCTTTCTGAAGAACAATGTAGAGGCTAGAAATTAGAGGACTGATTAGATTTGAAATCAGAAGATGATAATTCTCCAAGTAACAAACAAAATAGCAGAATTACAGTTAGAGTTGGATGGTATGTGAAAAACTATCATGTATTAAGGAACAAATATTTTTTGCGAGCACTTGTGAGGCCAATCTGACTTACAAAAAGTAAGTGAAATTGCTTAGGAATTAAATGTTTTACCTCTGAGCAAATGTACTTTAAAATGTTCCTTTAGAAATATGGTCAACTTATTCCACACCAGGGACTCAGTAACACATTTTCTATACCTCACCCCAAAATCTCCTAAGAAGACTTCTGAGTATCTGTCCTCAACTCCAAATATCAATATTAGAGCAAAACATATGGCATGTGTTTAAAAGACCAACTCAAATGGCCTCATGACTTGATGGGAAGTTGGAGGCACAGTTTGTGACAACATATTGTATATTCCAGTTTTTTCCACACAGTTTCCATCTAAGCCCTTATTCTACATCTTCAGTATTATTTTGACCCAAAATAACTTAGAAAGAACTGGGAATCTATTTTACGTATCTTACCAGACAAAGCCGAGGCTGCAAAGGCCTACCCTTGCACAATTTAATAAATAAACTGAGTTTAATTGGAATGATTACAATGTACCAGGTACCCTATAAGCTCCTTTTCTAATATAAGTATACTAGAGGCTTCGTGCATGACTTTGTGCGCTGGTGGGATCCAGCTGGTCTGGCTCCAACAGAGGCCATTGGGGGCAGGCCAGCTGGAGTGGGTGGCCGAGAGAGGGCAGGTCTGGTCAGGTTGAGGGGCCACAAGCATTCTGATCATTCTGCCGTTTGGTCTATTTGCATAATACTTTTTTATCATATAGGATTATTTGATCCTCATCATAATGGTCTGAATTACATAGTTTAGGAAACTGGACCTCTGAGTGGCTTACCCAAGTTCATATAACTAAATTAATGGAAACACTGGAATTCAAATTTAGTCCTATTTAATCCTGAGCCCACTCAATTATGCCTGAATTACCAAAATTCCTATAAGGTCTTATAATATTGAGTTTTGTGGTATTTCCTTAATGTAAGCATCTGCATGTCTGCTATCCTCCTTAAGATATTATTGGCTATTTGATTTTGAGTGGAGAGGTGGGAGATAAATTGAAAATGCATTAATATTGTAGATCTGTGCCTATTGTAGCTGCATTGTGCCCTTCAGAAAGGTTGGACTTGAGGCTAAAGCAAAGCCTTCCTTTGAAATCAAAAGCAGATTGGCTACAACTTTTTTGACTCCACATGGAGCATGTGAACTTGATTCTACAAAAGTTCACAGCAAAGTGAGGAATTTAGGCATCCTATCGTTGACAGGTATTAAAGGAACAAAAAATGTAAAATACATTTGAAATATGTGCTTTGGATAAGAAAAGGACAAAACTGACATTTTGCAGATGTACATAGAAATTTGAAATATATTGACATATTTGTTATGTCAAACAGCTGTCCAAAACAAGCATAAAGCTAATTGAAAAATAAAACATAATTAAATATACACTACTTGTATAAAATTCATAGTTTTCAAGAAACATCTTTCCTACAATGATTTACACATTCCAGATATTTCAAATATCTTGCACATTGCTCCACATCTTATCAGTATCACAGCTGGCTAGTAAGTGTTTGTTTTTTTGTTTTTTTTTGTTTTACTTCTCTTTTTTACTTCTGCTTATCTAGGCTTGTCCTTCCCTGTTCAGTCTTTCCTATCTTTTCCATTTTATATTAACGCTTAATTATGTTGCACACATAGCCATAAACTAACTTTTCTCTAATTGTTAAGTCTGCCTTTCTCCTACTGCATCTTTCTGAAGTATCAAAATAGATTCTTGTTTTATGTCTGCTATAGGGATTGTCTTTATACATTACTTACTAAGAACTAAGACCACAAGACTTGTTATTAACATAAGTTAAATATTTTTAATGAATATTTTGAGAAGGAGTGAGGGTGTTCAAGTAGAGATTGAGGGAAACTGACCTTCAATTGGCAATCAATAGGATCATGGAAGAGTTGGTACCATGGATATTGCAAGGAAAGAGAAGAATACAGAAGTGTAAAATCAGTTTCATTTTACCTTTTTTTAAAATGCAACTTATCCCCAAAGCAATCCCCTAATATGAGACCATGGGGTCAACAGTGTCCTTAGGAATTGCTTATTAGTTATACATTGCAAAGAGTATTCTTTGATATATGAAGGTTTTCCTTGTGAAAATAATCATTAATTTTAGTATTTAGAAAAGATACTATGAAATTGGCTGGGCTTGTGGCTGTATGCTCTCTTCAATTCCCACAGGATAAATTAAAGATAAGCATAGATGCATTGCCTTATCTCTGCAGAGAGGCAGAATGTGGTTTTTGGGCCTGTCTGCATGCTTCAGATGCTGGCTCTATGTGTATCTCTGCCCTGGTGGCTTCCTCCATGACTTCCTCCACTATGAGCATATATACAACCATCTAAAGAAATGTACAATAAATATAGAAAGCATCCTATAGTATTTAAAAACATGAAATGAGTATAGTTGTATAGGAAAATAAAGGGTCCACAGTAATCTATCTCCAGCCAGGAATGTTAGCTACCACATTAGATTTTCACTCTATAAACCTCTAGTTGCTTATAAAATACATCTATAATAAAGTGAAAATTTCTAAAACCATGGCTAGTGCTTGACTCTGAATATTATATATATTCATTCATTCATTCATTCATTCATTCATATTCATTAAAATTCTGGTTGGTTGAGAAAAACATATTCACCCAATCTTTATGTCCTTACTATTCATATATTTACCTGCCAGTCTGAGGATTCCAAAAATTTATTTGTGACTTTGTGTCAGTCCTTTATTAGACTACTAGAGGCACAGTGCATGAGATCCATGCATTGGGGGTGCAGGGGTTCCTCAGCCCAGCTTGCACCCTCTCACAGTGCAGGAGCCCTTGGGGAATGTCTGACTGAAGGCTTAGGCCTGCTCCACACAGGGATCAGCACTCAGCCTTCAGTTGGACATCCTTAGCGCTGCTGTGAAGGTGGAAGAGGTTCCTGCCACTGCCAGTACGATTGCCAGCCTTGAGTCCGGCTTCT